>OOFB01032008.1:0-13947 GCA_900323305.1 Trachyrincus murrayi | reverse complement strand
GTAGGGGGCGGGGCTACAGGACAAGGTGGGCTTTGAGAGTGGAGGGGGAAGAGATGAGAAGATTACAACCTCCTCCCCAGCCTGCTCACGTTTCCTCCACAAGGTTTTAACTTGCCCCCCCCCCCCCCCCCCCCCTCCCCCCTCCCCCACCACCACCTCCTCCTCCTCCTGTACCCGCTCCTCCTCCACCACCTCCGACACCTCCCCCACCGGAGGGATTACAGTGAGGGAAGTCAAAGTTCCCGTGACCATGGAAACCGTTGCCTGGAGAGACAGATAGACAGAGAGAGAGAGAAAGAGGCTCATTTGTAAACAGCCTCTCAGAGCCAATCCAGGACTCTGCCATTTGCCCCCTGGTCCCGCCTACATTAGTTAACCCATTACTGGTTGTATTTGAGACCTTTTTGACGTTAATTGATCATTGTTATTAGGGATGCAAGAAATACCAAAAAATGATGATTGAATACATTTGAACCATGACGTATCCAGTTGAATTGCATTTTAGTTAGGGGCAGGGTACCTTGTAAAATTAGAAATATTGACCACGATAGCTCTATAGAGAGAAGTGCTGCTGCCCGACGGCTTCGCTTGGAGGCCCCGTTTCCTGGGCAGGTATACAGCGCTAGACACACAGGACTCATACCGGTGATCGGTCTTTAGTTCACCCGTCTCCTGGGCAGGTATACACCGCTAGACACACGGGACTCATACCGGTGATCACGTCTTTAGTTCACCCATCTCCTGGGCAGGTATACACCGCTAGACACAAGGGACTCATACCGGTGATCGCGTCTTTAGTTCACCGTGTCACGTCACTAATTCAGAGCGTGAATATCTGTTGAATATCCAATATCTTTCTAACTTAAAATATTGAAATCGGTGTTGTTGTTTTTAATACACCACAACAGCGCTATAGAGACAGAACGCAGGCATACTCTGAAAACCACGCCCACCAGAGGGGAAAACATTCCATTGTTCTCCATTGACTTTGTATTGCGTGAAGGTGCTTCCTCATCATTTCGGTCTGCTAGCAAACAACATAAAAATGCATAAAAGCTGCTGTGTGGTGGCATGCACTACCAACAGGGTAAAGAACCCAGAACTACGTTTTTATAAGCTGCAGAACCCAAAAACTGAGCTTTTAAAGTAATAATACAGCCTAAAATACTTTGACCTCGTTATAAAATGGCTATTGGTGATGTACAACTAGGTCCTATTTTTCCGATATGTGTAATATTGTATTTTATTGTTATTTGCAATTTGTCAGGCTTCCTACGATCTGCTCTAGTGTGCTATTTTCCTACATTACCCAGAATTACTTTCGCTACCCCCTCTCAACATCAGGAGGCAACATTCTGTAAATTCTATATTTATAAATTGAATAAATGAATAAAATGTATTATAACAATATGTATAACAGGCTTTATTATTAATTGTGAAAGCAAGCTAGACATTTGGCAGTATGCTATGATACAATATGCCACACGGACGATCAAATTTCGACCGTCCCTTCGTGACGACGGCCACGGGATCAGAGAGCTGGCGACTCGGCTGGGAGAGCTAGCCTGGCAACGCTAACGTTAGTCACGGCTGAGCTTGCCGGGTTAACTTTAGCTTAGCCAGTGGTGCATTTCCTAGAACACTCAATTCGATCGTGTATCCCTCGCTTTCAGGGAAAAACCCCAAAAAATTAACCGTATAGCTTTATACCTTAATACTTTGGCGAAAATTTCCATATGCAGCTATCACTGAAGCTAGCAAGTTTATGCTCAAAGAAAAAAAGGGACATCCAATGAATCGCTGCCCGACTGGTCCGGGACCACATGTTGAAACCTAGATGCATCGGCCAAAAAATTCAGCAGTCGTGAATGCCCTACTTCCTTAGTAGAAAATAACCAACAGTTCAACAAAAAAATCTGCTGTAGAGAATCACTGTGTGCCATGGATCCATCCATTACCTGGTCCAGCATAGTCTCCCCCGCCATGTGGACCAGGATGAGACTGGTAGGGACTCGGACCAGAAACGGGCCCATGTCCAAGCCCGACTCCAGGCCCAGGGCCGGAACCGGGCCCCAGCTGGGCGATCATCTCCACCACGTTGGGCATGGTCATCTGGCTGGGGCTCATGGTCTTGAAGCGTTTGGCCAGGGGCCCGTCGGGGTCCTCTTTGATATGCAGCTCCGACTTGATGGGCACTGGTCTCCAACTACAGGTGGGGTCGATGGTAACCTCTTCAAACTCAGAACTACACCAAGGAGAGAAGCGAGAGAGAGCATTAGGAGTTTAATTGGCGAGATCACTTGAGATGTTTTACAACACGCAAATGTAGTGCATGTTGTATCAATAGGGATGCTAGTAAAATACATATATGTTATTTATATGTTTACTAATCTCAGATCCATAGCAGAACTTCTGGGGGGGAGACGGTACAGAGCCTGGGCCGGAAACCAAAAACTGAGAGAGGCGGGGTTAACCCTAACCCTAACCCTAACCTTAACCCTGTTTTGTTATGGAGATATTCTACTAAAGAGAAACTCATTTGCGCGAGTGGAGGAAGCTTCCAGAAGGGGATTTTAATACGTGTATTTCTACAGTGGCCAGTCTACACGGTGTTGGTTTGAAACCTTTACAGAAACTTTTTCTAAGAACGTGTGTTCACTGTCTCTAAAGTCTGATTTGTGAGACTATTTGTTTACAGATATTTTTTGCATGTACATTGATACTCATATTGTATATATAGAATACATTTGGGGGGGGGGGGGTTTACTCTCTACTATTTATTTTTTAATTCCTATTACTGTCTTGTACTTTCTGCTACCCACATTTCACCCAAAGTACATCTAATCTAATCTTATATCGTGAAATAATCAATAGGACCTTTGCGATAGGATTGATGAACTTACTTCTGGATGGCGTTGAGGATTCCCCACATGTACTGATCCACCTCCAGGCCTTCCAATAACGCCGTTTTACTGAGGGGGGGAAAAAGACGAGAAAAAAGATATCCATTAAATACTTTTTTGTCACTAAGCAGTCTGTTATCGAAAGAAACTTACAGTGAAGTCAAATACATGTAATTAACAAGCAGTAGTCGGGGTTAGGTATCTTCCACAAGGATGACGATCGGTAGGCTGCGGTACCTTTCGGCTGGGAGTCAAACCTATCCACTACTAGACTACCCCCGCCCCCATCATTAGAAATAGTTTGTCACATGCCCCATTATAAATAATGACAAAAGAAGTAAAATGTTGAATAATAATAATAATAATAATAATATGGCCCTGGCTTACTTGCATACAGGACACCTCCACGTTCCTCTCTCACAGTTGAGCTGGAGATAGGACTCCAGATCGAAGCACTGTGGGGAGGAACAGGAAGACAACGTGTTGGATGACATACAGTACATTCACATGCAGAGGGGAAACCCTGTTTTAATCCAGTTTCCCACGAAACCCGGTTTCCAAACTGCCATGTAAGCCGAAGCCGAACCTAGGTTAATCCGATCCTAACCCGATATCATTTGCTCATCCGTAACTTTTAGGGTTTCAGGCAGTTTAGTTAGGAGGATAGTTAGGATAGTTTTTACAGCGGCATAATCCACCCCGCCTCCATTGGCTACACAATATTATTTATTATTTATTAGAGTAGTTTGGTGGAAGGACTTCGACTAACGGATAAGGGAATAAGGGATATGCATCAACACTTATACATATTCTGCAAATGGGTTAGAGTTAGGTTTAGGGTTAGGTAGGGGTTCTGCACTAACTAACATAACCATGTGACATCGTACCTGGACGTGTTTGCAGTCGTGCCCTCGTGCCGGCAGCTGGATGCGTCTGAAGGTGACCGGGCATTTGAGGGAGACTTTAATGGATGTCTGTTCCACGCCGTCTTCCCCGTTAAGGGTAGCGTTGCCCGCAGCAACACTGCTGAAGTTCCTCTTGACTGGAGGGAGAGAGAGAGAGAGATGGAGGGAGAGCGAGAGGCAGAGAGAGAGAGATAGAAATAGACAGAGAGGAACACAGCGAGAGGGATGCACAGAGAGGTAGAGGTAGAGAGCGAGCGAGAGAGAGAGAGAAGTGAGGGACAGAAGGTGAGAGACAAAGAGAAAGAAAAGTTATTTAAAGTGTAAGTGAACCCCCTGTTTCAGCTTGAATTCCAACACATATTTAAAAAATGCGTTTTAGGCTAAGAGTTCTAGGAAGGAGGGGGGACGTGTTATCCCCATGGTTACGACCCACGCCAACTTTGTGATATATTTTTTTAAGCTAGTACCATCGTTGTGTATGAGTGTTATGAGCGACGTATATGAAATGCGCCACACACCGTAGCGTTATACTATAAGTGTCCGAGAAGCTTAAACCTCTCTTGGACACATCATCGACTGCCCAGACGGAGCTCCACGCCCACACACACCTGGCCGCCGGTGTCCCTTCGTCATGACGTTAGAGTTCGGAGCATAGGTTACTATGTTGACGATCATACAAGATATATTCCAACACATTTACATGCACTACGTGTCATCTGTTCTAACCGTGTGCACCCACCCGTGCGAGGGCTAAAACACGCGAGTGTTCTACTACTGAGCAACTACCAGTGCTTCGATGCTACACACGCGCGAGGGCCAAGTCAACACTGTTATTATAATTATATTAACAAATTAATAATAACGAATCAAGCAGTTGAGAACTCTATGCGTGTATGGCGATGTGTGTCCAACACAACAACACACACGCAACTGCATTTAGTTTTATATTATAGCTATCATCAAATTTCTAATTTGATTAATTTAAGAGACATTTCATATATTTGGTTTGTTTCAGACAGACCGAACACACAATTATATCTGCTAGGAAGAATTCAGTGTCCTTCACTGTCCTTTTTCAACGCGCTATTTTGTACAATGTGAGAGACATATTAGTTTGAGAGGCATTTAATAGGGCTATATTTGGTAGGCTATACTTAATATATTGTATATAATATATACAGACAGAACACCCAGTTATATTTCACATTGGTGCTATCATGACCGATTTCCTTCGCTTCTTAAATCTGGCGACGCTGGGTTTGGATGGGGGTTCTGCGGCTGGTTCATTTAAGAGACATTTAATGTATTTGGTTTGTTTCAGACAGACACACAATCATATCCACGATGAAGAATTCAGGTTCTTTCACTGTCCTTTTTCAATGACCTATTTAGTTTTGCAAGCGAATGCAAGCGCTTCTACCTAAACCTTCATTAACCTTTTTAATCAGGCCTATATAGTTATAGGAACGAACAAATAATAACGAATCAAGCTGTTGAGAACGCTGGTGATGTGTGATGCGTCTCAGACACAAGAACGCAGTTATTGTATTTGGTGTCGGGCCTATATATTGTACAATTTCAGAGACATATTCGTTTCAGAGACATTTCATATTTGGTATAAACCGACTGTATGTAATAGGCCTATTTAAAGACAGAACAAAGTTATATTTCACATTAGTGCTATCATGACTGATTTCCTTCTGTGGACCACAGGCTTCGCCGTCGCCGTCGTGGGCGGGCGGAGTATTTTTTATCTCGCGCGGGTGGGGGCTCGCTTCTTTTTTTTCCGCAAGGCAGTCGTTTTTTCTCACGCCTGGGGTGTATCCGTCCAAACAGCTGTCCAAACAATGCACGTCATACTTTTGGTGATGCAGTGTTCTGCTGGTAGGAGCCTCTTCTTCAGCAGACCCTGAAGGACAGAGCGTACCGATGGTCTGTGGACCAGCTGCAGCACAAACAGGTGGGACTGCAGAAAAACAGAGAAACCAGGATTAGCGGGACAACTGAGACACGATGAAGTACAGAACAGTTTGACAGTTTGAATAACTGGATGACGTAAAAAGTTACGGTCCGATAAACGTTACTCTCATGGGGAAAGGATGTTTGGAAAGGTACTGGGTTCCATCCCCTGTGTCTACAGCCTACCTGAAGACATGGGGGATGGAACCCGGTTCCTTTCCACTGGGTTCCATCCCCCGTGTCTACAGCCTACCTGAACCATCCTGGAGCTGTAAGCTAATTTTAATTTTCCTACATTTTTTATACTATTTGTGACTTTATTCCTATTGTTGATTATTACTTGTCTTTTATATTTATATTGTGTTTCATAACGTGCGTTACAACCAAATTTCCCCTCAGGATTGAATAAAGTCCATCTAATGTAATCAATCAATAAAAGGGTTAGGGTTAGTTAGGTTAATCATCGGTCGTACGTACACAGCAGCAGGCGGTCACGGTGATCTGGATGGTGTTCCTGCCCGGCTGACAGACGTGCTTCAAGTGCAAGGGCTTGTGGGAAGTCTTATTGTCGCCCCTTTCGATGGTGAGGGGCGTGGCGTTGACGCTGACCTGTACCGAGGCGGGCCAGTTGGTGTTCATCTGCCGGTCCTCGTGGTGGTAGCACTTGAACTGCAGCTCCAAGTCTGACCTGTAGGGGAAGCAGCAGAGGTGGAAGAGGTTTTTGGGAGGTTCGGAACAGCTGCCAATTTAGAATTTGAATTTAATTAAATTGTAATAGTTTGGGTGTTCCCGACTCGCACTTGAAAGGTACTGGGTTCGATCCCCAATGTCCGTAACTGCAGTGGTCCTTAAGCTAGATGCTCCTTAATGGCATGTTTCTGAATTTACTCTGGATTTAATTTAAGCTTTGAAAAAAAAAATTTTTGGCAGCCCTCAAGCTAGTCACTGATCTACATACACTAGCCAGAGTAGTAGTACAGTAGTACAATAGCCAGAGTAGTAGTACAGTAGTACAATAGCCAGAGTAGTAGCACACTAGCCAGCTGGAGTAGTTTGACAAAGACCTAAACGTATGAAATATTACTGGACATTATTTAAAATTTTTATTTTTTTGTTGTTGAATATTTTAGTTCAACGGCAAACACCCTAGCCTCTACACTATCCTGCCCCCCCCCCACTTTAACAGTATAATTTGTATGAATTATTCCTTTTTGATCCAATTCCCTTCTGTCTGTTTGCTACCAAGCAAAATGAATAATGAAGAAACAGGAACAGGTCAAAAGGGACACACCTCCACATGAGTGTCTGGTGGACAGAGGGCCGCAGGTGGAAGACATGGTTGCTGACCGCCAGGTTGTGCTCCAGCCGGAACGGCTCCAGCACCACCCCGTCCCGCACCGGGAAGGTCAGCCGTAGCTCCTCGTTGGGGTTGGCTGGGACAGAGTAAACAGGTAGCCAATCAGGAAAAGCTTTTAGATTGTTTTTTGGGCAGCCAATTAGGAGACAGTGGAGAACACACATGAATGTAATCATTGATTTGTCGTGTGGCTAGACACAGGAACCATTAATATAATTCACATGCCATCATTTTTGTACTCTTGTTTTTGTTCATTGTCTTTTGGACGACATATTCACACAAAGTTGCTTTTTGTTCATCCTCTGCCACAAAACAAGTTAAGTAGCCTCCGCTAGGTTTTCAAGACAATGACGTAGCTCTAAAAGTTTCTGTTGATAAAATCAACAACAGACAACAAAATGGCGGCAGGTGAAGACTCACCGGGAGGAGGAGGAAGTGCCGTCATATTTGGTTTCATGTCGGGGGGGAACTGGGGCTTGACGTCCGGGTTGGGGGACAGGTAGGGAGGGATAGTACTTCCTGGGGTCATGGGGGGTGTGGGGTTACCGGGGACCGGGGAGTGGGGGTAGTTGCCAGGCCGCGAGGGCTGTAGAGGAAGGAAAGAAGGAAAAAACAGAACTCTTTATTGCCCACATGATAAGACATACAGGAATTAGACATGGTTGAGGTGCATACGGTCAATATTTGACTAACATAAATTAACTAACTCTAAATAACTCACTAAGCCTAAGTATAGACAATCTACAACCAACGGACAAAAATGTGCAAGCAACAGAACATATATTTTTTTGAAATAAAATGTGTATACTTCAAGTCCTATATTTAAATGGGCTGAA
Organism: Trachyrincus murrayi; assembly: GCA_900323305.1. Classification (NCBI taxonomy): domain Eukaryota; kingdom Metazoa; phylum Chordata; class Actinopteri; order Gadiformes; family Macrouridae; genus Trachyrincus; species Trachyrincus murrayi. The sequence continues at coordinate 5,987 of OOFB01032008.1, read as the reverse complement.
ATGAGAGGAAAGAACAAACATGAACATGAAACATGATGATTAAACACTAAAAGAACACTGTCATACCCCATTGCCTTGGCCGTAAGAGAATCCACCTCCTTGGAAGTTAGTACTCTGACCGTTGAATTGCTCCTGCTGTAAAGAAGTATTTGTTTGATACAATACTTTAATCTCATGGTCATTTTTTGGTTAATTCGCCAACACGGAAATTAAAAATCATTGGATTCAAATTCTAACTAATTTGATTCAAAATCATAATAATTTGATTCAATATTTCTATTAGATATAGATATGATCCATATAGACATTTTGAGTACTATCAAGCAGTGAATGGATGGTTTGAATGGTTGACTGCTGACCTTGTAGTACTGGCCCATGGGCATCCCAGGCGGGTACTGTCCCTGGCCCTGCTGTCCTGGCATCCTCTGGCCAGGGTAGTTAGGAGAGGGCAGCGGTCTGGAGGCGTTCGATGCTGGGTACTGGCCCTGCTGAGGTGGGAACGGACCGTTGGGCCCATACTGTTGACCTCCATAACTCGCCTAGAAGCAGGAGAAAGCAAAGAGGAAACCCAGGGGTTTGAGATTAAATACAATCTCCCAGTCTCCCGTCTGAGATGAATATATATATTATATTATACATATTATATGTCTAGGGTTAATGGTAGGCTTCCACTCACCTCTCCAGGATACGGTCTCTTCATGCCCTGCATTGGCATGCCCGGCCTAGGCCCTCCAGGGTAGCCTTGCTGGGGCATCCGTTGGCCATGAGGACCGAAGGGACTCATGCCTGGGGCTCGAGTTTGGTTCATGCCCATGGGAGGGCCGTTCATGTTGGGGTTCATGGGCGACCCCATGCTGGCCGGGTTCATGCCTCCGGGAGGACCTCGCGGACTCATGAACTGGCTGTTGTAGGCCTGAGCTGGGCCCATCTGAAATGAAGAACACATCTGGAGGGAGAACAGAGGGTTTTAGAGCAGAGGATCGAGGTTAGGAGTCGTACAGTTTTGGAATCGTAAAGCAAATAAAGTAACGGAATAATTCATATGATATAAATTCAATGAATAACTATTATTGATGATATATAGATAGATAATATATGTATACTTGTATTTATAATATCTACAATAATTGATATTTCTATATTTAACATATTCCCAGATTTAAATCCTAGAGAAATGGCCCATGTGATACCAATCCTTTACATTCTCCCTCATGTTCCCTGTGTACATATTAAGCTAGCGGCATAATGTTTTAGCTAGCAGCTAGCTAGTTAGCAGGTCCACCCACCTGTCCATACTGGTTCATGTCCTTGTTGTGGCTCTCCTGCAGCGCGGCCACGGTGGCAGTCGCCGTGGCCGTTGCCGTGGCAGCAGCGGCGGCGACGGCGGCAGCGGCAGCAGCGGCGGCCGGTTGAGTGAAGTCGCCCGGCGACCGTGCGTGAGGGACCATGCCCCCTGCAGGGCCTCCCGCATAACTGAAAATAAAATAAATAAAAATAAGACGCATTTTGATCTACCATTAAAGGACTAATACAGCCTAAAACACATTGACATTGTTATGAAACGTCTATTGGTGATGTAGAACGCACCACAGGTTCTATTTTACCGTTTTGTGTAGTATTTAACTTTGCCGCGGCTAAACTCGATTTCTGTATATGCTACTACGTCACACGGAGACATTGCTGCAGTAGTTACAATGGGGTTTAATAGGAGAGTATGTCTTCAAATCGCTGTAGTATCAACCATAAGTATCAGATATTAGTTTAATTCCCATATGACAACAACTCAGGGGTTCTGTCTCAGAATCACTGCATATTCAATTTTTGCAATGTTCCTATCGTGAGAAATCAGTAATTTAGTAAGAGGACACACATTTTTGCCGGGCCAGCAGCCTTGTAAATCCAGAATGCACTCTGGCTTTGTGGGCTTGGGCCGTGATCATGATCTCAGTACAGCTGCTGAGGCATGGCCTCGTTCGAAGAGGAAACTGCATGGTAGTCACTGTTAACCCGGCCGATTTGGTCTGTTCTGGCAACGGGGAGCCCAGATATGGCCGATGCCTCTAGGTTTCGACATGCGGTCCTGGCCCAGTCAGGCAGCGATTCATTAGATATCCATTTCTTTCTTTGAGCATAAACTTGCTAGCCTCAGCGATAGCTGCATACCGAAATGTTCGCCAAATGTTTGGCTATAACTCTGTGAAAGGTTTCTTTTTTTCGGTTTGGGACTGCCATTGAGTGTTCTAGAATGCACCACTGGCTAAGCTAAAGTTAGACGCGACTAACATTACCAGGCTAGGTCTCCCAGCCGAGTCACCAGCTCTCGCGGCCATTGTCACATAAAAAAAAAGCCAAATTAAAAGAAGAAAGAAAGAATATTAAAACGATGCTCCAACAGTCCAACTCACCTCCCGCTGTATCCCCCGGGACCCCCGGGGTACCCGGGCCGGCCGTACATGCCCTGCTGCATGTACTGCTGGTTGGGGCTTCCCTTGGCCGAGAACTGCTGCTGCTGAGCGCTGAACTGGGGCGAGTTGAGCCCTGGCCCACTGCCCCCCGCTGCCATGGGGTTCCCCCCCTGGTTCATGGGGTTCCCCCCCTGGTTCATGGGGTTGCTGCTGTTCGCCATGTGGTTTGCTAGCACCTGCGTGTTACCGACAACATGTAGAAAACATTCGGTTAACCTAAGGTGACTATTATTTTGTTATGATTATGTTGAGCCGAGTTCTCAAACAGTCTATTTCTATACTATAACTATTATTCACAAATACTAAAATAACGAAAAAATAAATAGAAATACTAACCTCGTCTTTATGATTCCTATAGCTACTCTGCACACTCAGTCCAGTTACATAAAAAATGTTTTTAGTTTTTTTGTAGTTATTCCAATTTTGATTGTATGCTTTTCATTGTAATCAACTTCATTTAGAAGTCACTTTGGATGAAAGTGTCTGCTAAATGACTTCATGGAGGTTAGGGTTAGTTACTAGGGTTAGGGTTAGTTACTACCCATGTCCAGATTGAAAGGATTGAACGTTTGAGATATTTGTGGCCATCTTTCAGGGATAGTCCTACCTGACTCTGTGATGTGTTGGACACGCCCCACACTGTGGTCACCACGGAAACGGACCCGGGTGCCTGGTTGGTGTTCTGTTGCCAGGGGACCGAGTCGTAGGGAAAGGACCCATCGCTGGAAAAAACACACACACACACACACACACACACATACATACAGGGTTTTAATTGGATGCTGAGAAAGTCATTAGAGAGAGACAAAGGCAACAAGTTGAGTCTCGGTCCAGAAAACGTGATTAGTTTGGAGGTATCGCGTGCCAACAGGTTAGGCAATAATAACCGATGAAAAAGGAAATTGTTTGGATTTTCAAAACACGGCCAACAGTTGATGAGCAACTGAACACGAACACTGAAAAGTGCCAAAAGCTCTCAAGGAAGCCATAAGGAGTTTTAATACTCACACACACATACACACACTCTGGCTCAGACACTCACACAATGTGATGACATTTGTGGTGAGTTGCTGAAAATTGGCTACCGCTGCGCTGGACGCATTTCGGAATGTTTGGCATTCAGTTTCAAAAACAAATCGCAGAGCAAAAAAATATGAGAATGCGTGAAATACAATAAAGAAGCCGAGCTCTCATGGGGGAGAGAGGAGAGTCGAATGGGAGGGGTGGAGGGGAGGGGAGAGGGGGGGAAATGCTGTTCTTGGAGAAAGATTTGTTTTCTCTTAGAGAGAGAGAGAGCCGAGCCTAACCCTTAAGGAGAGAGCAGACCCTAAACCTTAAGGAGAGAGCAGACCCTAAACCTTACCCATTAAGGAGAGAGCAGACCCTAACCCTAACACTTAAGGAGAGAGCAGACCCTAGCCCTAACCCTAACCCTAACTCTCTCTTCAGAAGCCTTCATGGAAGCGTCTGATTTGAGCACGGAATGTTCCGGGGTGTTCTCAGAACTCCCTCCATTGCTTTACAAAGTGACGCAGTATGAATATTACATAAGGGTGGATTACATTTAATAGAGTGTGTGTGTGTGTGTGCGCGTGTGTGTACATGAGTGTATAGTGTGTGTGTGTGTGTGTGTGGTTGGTGACCCTCTGACCTGTGCGTGAGGCCAGGTTTCATGCTGTTCATGCTGGGCTGCATGGGGCCTTTATGGGCCCCCTGGGGCTCGTTCTGACGGCTCTTCTGATGCCGCAGCAGGAGGAGGCGACCCAACTCCTCGCACCACGACGACAGCAGGGCTGTGAGGACACATATACACACACACACACAGAGACAAACACACACATACATTGGTTAAGTTGGGGACATACTGATGCTCACACGTGGATGAATGTGCGTGCAAACACACAGCGTAGCAGCACACACTGTAGCTCCACGTACAAGAGACACACTGCAGTATTCATGAGCATGTGAAAGTGAACACAATAAGCAACACACAGACAAATAAATGCTGGCTCTTCTTCTATCAGAGATGAGTGTGCACTACGTTCAGCTGAGTTCACCATTCTTATCTAACGACATAGAAGCATAGCACTGTGACTATAAGAAGCTGCATCTTGTGGACTCTAGGAGGCAGCCTAACCCAGTGAAACACCTCAGGCTCGCCGACTATTCCCTGTGTGGATTTCATAGACTTACTGAATCACCCGGCTGCTATCTGCAGTGCCATAAAACACTATGATATATTTACTGTGGAGAAGACCTCCCAGTCTTTCTGCGAGTGAGTAAATACAACGGAGACAGAGAAAGGAGTGTTTTTTATTTTCCTCAAATGTAATCTGTGTTATAAATTATAACACATATATCCTGTATTATCAACATCATAGGAGCCTCTCAATCTCTCCTCTCATCCATCCATCTCTATCTCTCCCCCTCTCCCTCTCTCTCAAAGAGGAGCCACCACACCATTAGAGGGAGTTCACCTCCACACCCAGGGCCTGTCCTCTCAACTGGTAACCCAGTATTTACACCTATCTGCAGTGATCGGATCATATCGATAGCAAACCAAACAACAAATTTGCACGTTTTGAAATCATAGTGCAATAAAAGGAAACGCATACACTTTGTCCACTTCACAAGTCTTAAAAAACCATGGCAACTGTGTTATCTGGTGAGCTGGTGTCAGGCGATTCCCTTCCCTGCAGCACAAGTGTACGCTACACCTACACTTCTGTCACTCAGTCCCCCGTTTGAGTTCTTTCAAAAACAACCATAACCTTCTCCCTCGCTCGTCTATCGAAAGTCATCCTCGTCTCGCAACCCTGTGATTAAAATGTTTTGTTATCTCGGCTGATGTGAAACAAAAGGGGAAGACGGTGCCAAGCGATCCAACTGTCTAGCCAACAGAGAGAGATAGAGTTTTTATCAAAGCTAGAAACTCTCTTGTCCTCTCTTCATGCATTCGCTCATTTCTCACACCTTCATCTAAATAAAAACATCACATTTAAAATCATTAATGGTGCACTACCTGCATTCTTTTTTAAAGATGGTACAACAGAAACGATAATTAACGTAATCTTCACACACATGGTGTCTTAGTTTTTAAGAAATAACAGATGAAACATATAATTACTATACAAAAGCAAAGTAGCAATAAAGTGGATTAACAAATCAAGACTTGACAAGGCATGTTGTAAGCTATTAAAGAAGAAGCCAATCATTATTAGATATTAGTGGAGATCAATTAATTATAATAATCCATAATACATACCATAAATATTCTATTGACGGGGCAATCTGCTATGTCGACAGTTTAGTCAGAACCAGTTTAGTCAGAAGCAGAACCAGAAACAGTTTAGTCAGTGTGTGTGTGTGTGTGTGTGTGTGTGTGTGTGTGTGTGTGTGTGTGTGTGTGTGTGTGTGTGTGTGTGTGTGTGTGTGTGTGTGTCAGTGTGATTGTGTGTGTTTGTGTGTGTCGTTCTCTAACCAAGCTTGATCCTTCTCTCTGTTCTCTTCTTTGTGAACAGG
>OOFB01031993.1:10560-20854 GCA_900323305.1 Trachyrincus murrayi | reverse complement strand
CGCACACACACACACACACACACACACACACACACACACACACACACACACACACACACACACACACACACACACACACACACACACACACACACACACACACACACACACACACACACACACACACACACACACAGAAAGACAGAGAGAGATATGAGATGTATACTGAGATATATATACACTACATGGGATAACAAGATTTCCTTTTCTCAGGCTACGATTGATACACTGTGTCAAACCAGAATGTCTCAATATTCATAAGTGACAATAAAAACATTGTTAAAGCTGTAACCAGTAAGCTATCATACTGATAATAGGCAGAATAACACATTTGTAAAAATACATGACTTTGTAGTGTGTGTGCAACCAACAATAATTAACAATAAGTGAAAGGTGGGACAGAGAGGGGGGGGCGGGGGGCTGTAGCGAGAGAGAGAGGGAGGGAGAGAGAGAGAGGGGGAGAGAGAGCGAGAGAGTTGACAGCAAAGAACCAGAATGCAAAAGCTAGCTTCTGAGACGGAGTTGCATAATGACGTTGGTGTTCACTGTAGGCAGTTCTGAAAGTAGCCTCCAGCCTTCACCCGTCTACAGCCTTCACCCGTCTACAGCCTTCACCCGTCTCCAGCCTTCACCCGTCTACAGCCTTCACCCGTCTACAGCCTTCACCCGTCTACAGCCTTCACCCGTCTACAGCCTTCACCCGTCTCCAGCCTTCACCCGTCTACAGCCTTCACCCGTCTCCAGCCTTCACCCGTCTACAGCCTTCACCCGTCTACAGCCTTCACCCGTCTCCAGCCTTCACCAGCCTTCACCCGTCTACAGCCTTCACCCGTCTCCAGCCTTCACCCGTCTACAGCCTTCACCCGTCTACAGCCTTCACCCGTCTCCAGCCTTCACCCGTCTACAGCCTTCACCCGTCTACAGCCTTCACCCGTCTCCAGCCTTCACCCGTCTACAGCCTTCACCCGTCTACAGCCTTCACCCGTCTAGACTACACTCCACTGCTAGAAAGTGCCATTGTCTGAGAAGGCCACTTCATCTCCGCCTCCTAGTCCAGGTCCCAAAGCTCAAAGCGAGACATATAAAGCCTTATGACAGAATAATAATATAAAGTAAAGTATACCTGAATGATGCATGCAAAATTCTTAAAAACAGATGCGTTAGTTGTATGTTAGTAAATTAACCAATTCACTAATCACTCTATATCCGAAATGAGCATCCAGCTTAGCAAGCCAGCTAGTCCACTGTGTGTATGACATACAGATGTACTGCATTATTATTACTACAGGAAACCACAATTCTTTATCAGAACCTGATCTTATCTCACATCCCAGAGGAGTAGGAGAGAAGCAACATGGGACCGGTATACACATAACCATCATCTATCTTACAAGCAGCATTGGATTGGCAATATTACATTACAGGCTACATATTGTATAAATGTAGAATTGAGCCTTGCATTCCGTACACTGAGGAGAACCAAATCCATCGTTGTCAGATCCAGTTATTTGCTGTAATAATAATAATAATAACAACAAAGTTACATCTCATCGCCTGATCCGATCATTGTGAGGAGATTTCATTTGGATTCTGTATCTTAGCTAGTAGACACTTTTCAATGGCTGCTTGTGAACTTGAGTTCTCATTGTGTAGTGTGTTATCTCGACGACTACAAGAGGTGCATTTCTTTATACAACATTGTAATGGCTTATTCACATCATCGCGCACACAATATGAAAAACAATCACCTCTTGCCAAATAACGCGCCTCTTGTGTTCTTGCCAGAGGGGTTATATGTTGCATTATACGTTTGTAACTCCTGCAGTAGGACGTATTAAGATATCAAATAATGTGGTCATAAAAACATCTCATAAGTCTGAAAGCTCATTTGTATGATTGAAAGTATGGATGAATGCATTAAACGAGAATAAATGCCTTCAACACGTAGCCTTAAGGAATGCAGTGTAAGGTGTTGCACCCTACAGTATACATTTTGGGATATCTAAAGTATATGCAGTGCTTTACGCCACACAGAGACGGAGCTGAGAAGTATATACCTGTCTATGAGAGTTGACATATTGGCGACCCAGTGGAACCACCCCTCTCCGCCCTGTCCTGCAGTCTGTCCCACTATTGATTATCTGACAAGAGAAAAACCCTGCGTCCTGTGGTTCCTTCCTGCTGGCTAACCTAATTCCAGCAAGTACACAGAGTGAGCCGGCACATACATCACAGTGTGCTCAAACTTTAGCAAAATGGCCAATAGCTTTATATATATATATATCTTACTGTTTTACTGCCTCGTTGTGTGCTATTAGTGTTAGCTGAAAGGTACTTAGGTCAATCCTCAATGTCTACACCCTACCTGTAGGCAGCCTTGAGCAAGGCACCTAACCTTCTTCTTAATGTATCTGGATTAGCTGTAGGTTGCTTTGGTGTCTGCCAAATTACTTCATATTAAGATAATATTAAATACGTAAGTGTATGTGACAAAAAAGAAAAGAAAAACTATTTTAAAACCTTAAGAATATATATAATATTCTTCAGTATAAATTAAATTCATAGAATGCAGCCCGTGATTTTGTTGTTATTACTTTCTGTTTTGGACTAGTAAACTGTTTGTAATGGAGAAATATTGCCATCTGGTGGAAGAGACTGGTCTTGCATCATAATGGAAAGCTATAAAAGCTACCATTTTAATAAGTAGAAGAAGAAAGGAAAGAAAAAAGTTTCTAAATTCTTAGGTTGTTCTTTAGGTCATATTAAGTTCAACTGATAAATGACGTTCGAGCAGGCTAGCCCTACTAAAGGTGGGGAAAAGGTCATAAGATTATTTGAATATTCATAATTCATAGGGCTTAATATTGTGTACTGTCAACTGAACACAAGTTAAGTTAGCCTTAGAAAATGGCCATATTGAGACAGTGATTTATGTGGAACCTGTGTTTGTTCCAAACTCAATATATTAATCACAGCTGAAGCAGAGCCCCTTGGTTGCGGGATACGCATACAAATGTATTAGTTTGTGATAACTTGGGAGAATCTGAAACGATCAACCATTGCCTCCATCCATCTGCTTCATAATCTGGCATCTAGTCAGGGTCTCATGGTGGGGTTTGCTGCTGCCTCTTCCCTTTTACTCTGTCACATCAAACGACAGGGATTGGGCTGACAGGCGAGGGAGGGGAGTACGCCATTGTTAATTGGCCTTTTGAGCTGAACAGGGATGGTGAAGGGGAGAAGGAGAGGAGAGGAGGAGGACAATGAGCTGAACAGGGATGGTGAAGGGGAGAAGGAGAGGAGAGGAGGAGGAGGAGGACAATGGGGTCCCGGTATCTCATTTGAGTATAAGGGATGCAACCCCATGAAAAGACTGTCTGGTGAGAGCACGGAGCCATGCATGGCTGTCACACAGGGGCAAAAAAAAGGAATATTGTAGGAACTTTCTAGATTAAAGCTTTCTCTATTATATTATTGACACATTCTATAGACCTACGTGCACAGCAGTAAAAATTAATCATTTAGTAGGCCTATCTACCCATCCATCTATCTATCCGGGTCTATCTACCCATCGAATCTACCTGGAATTTTAACTATTTACGGTGACAATTTACTTCGCATTAGTAAATAGCCTATTGAAAAGCTCATTGCGAGCGTGCGGCATAGGATCACCGTCCTATATGGCCCAGAGTGCACGAGTGAAGGGTGTAGGCGTAGGCATGCGGTGTAGGTTACTCACCAGACAAACAGTATCCTCACATCTCACTCCGCGCTGCTGCTAAGAGGACGCTGCTCAATGGAAACTTAGGTTACTCTTTTTCTACTTCAATGAAGGGATGGAGCTCAATTAGCATTTCACAAGTCCCTTTGCCTCTTCTTTTGCAACCTTCCCCGCGGAGCCCGTGGTTTCTCTGGGGATTGTCCTGTTTTGGGCTCTTGTTGGCGTTGGCAGGGTGACAGTATTCGAGTGTGCAAACTTGTGCTATTGTCCGCGGGCCAGAGGGAGCCATGGAGACCCCCATAATATGACACAGGAAAATGTTTGCTGATGGCAATTCTATGGGCTTTGTCCAACTCTTTCTCCTTCATGACGACTCGATTTAAGTCTCTAAATGTTTGACTACAAATGCAAGAGTACTATCCAGCTCCTTCCCCTTTGTCCCGCGAGGTTTGAATGAGTAATTCAGCTTTTGTGTCCCTCGATTGAGGGGGCAAACAGAAAGACAAGATTCTTGAGCATTCAAGCCTCTTTCCATGGTTATGCACTCTTTAGATCCACCCCCCCCCCCTACCCCCCTCTCACCAAATCCCACTGCTGACCTCACACTTGTTGATGCTGTGAAGGAATATGCCTATCTAAAATAGTCAAAAACTAAACAAAACATAACATCTCGCGTAGAGATGATGCCTTTTATTAAACTACAGCCTATATTCGAAACTGGGGGGGACCATTAAAAAGTTGCAACTATCTCTGGCGGTTGATGGAGCAGAACTAACATCAGCCTGTTAACAGACATACTGCATCCCTTGAAGCGGCTGTTCTTGGCGGATCTCCATGACAACAATTTGCAATGGTGAAGAATTCGATACCGGGGCGCTAGGAGGCTGATTGGGGAGCATTGTGAGGGGCCTGAGGTCGCTGATTGGTTCATGGAAAGCACCATAACTACAAGGAGTTTATATTCATTCAACTTCTTCGAGTGCTCAATCCGCAGCTTGCTGAGGAAGCTCCCTCGGTAGTCGTGACTGGTGAGTGTTACAATCTCTTAGTTGGCATCGTCATTTCCTAAAAGAATGTATTTTTTTTTTCCTCACCTAAGACCTAGAAAATGTGTATAATGTTTTAAGCTGTTCCTAATTTCTCTTTAGGCCTTCTTGATGGACAACCTTTTGTAACGTGGATTAATTCCGGGAAAACAATTGTCAACATGGCGAATTCTGAGAGTGAGGTCAAAACGTTATTGAATTTTGTTAATTTGGCGTCCAGCGACATCAAGGCGGCCCTTGATAAGTCTGCCCCGTGCAGACGCTCAGTGGATCACCGAAAATACTTGCAGAAGCAGCTGAAGCGCTTTTCCCACAAATATTCAAGAGTTCCAAGATGCCACACGCACAAATCTGCGGAGCACGGGTGCGCTAGACCAGCCGGGATTACTGCACACCAGGGGTCGAAGATCACAGAAGGTGCAGATATAGCTGGGCACGGTCTGGACAATTTGCGCACCACTGCGGACAAAGATAACGGCAGCCAGGAACAGTTGCCCATGAGGAAACGGCAATTACCGGCATCATTCTGGGAAGAACCTAAACTAACCGAACTAAAAAGTGACTCTTCACATCTAGGTCTCAAAAAGAAGCAAATTGAGACGGATCTGAGAGAGAACGACAAAAGGAAAGGAATTCGTGTCGACGACTCAAAAGCCACAATAACCGCCTCGAGTCGACACAGCGCACTCGACAAAGAGAGGGTGAAATTGGACATGACCTCACACCACGTGAGTCTCTGCGGCTGTTGCCCCCTTCAGTACCACGGACAACAGGTGTTTCAGAGACACGTGGTCGTCCCTCAAGCCCCCCTGGTGCTGTGGGGCAAAACTACCGGAGCCGAACCCGGGATAGTCCTACCTGAGCATCACTACGGACCGAAAGTTCACACGCACGTCGTCGTGAAACCCATACCGACCAAGCCCCCCGTCCCCTCATCCATTTTCAGCGTTTTTGGCTTCATCTAAGTCAAATAATACGACCGTGGACGAAAGCAAGTCTCCCTCCATGTAAATAGCTGCCTCGTTATTTTGTTTCCAGCCAACGGTAGGCCTATTTCAGCAGTTTAAGATAGCGAATTCATCTGAAGCACTTATTAGAATTGTTGTTTACGTAGGACGAAATTGCACTTCAGGAACATTAGTTTACATTTTTACCAACGCGCCTGTATGAATTGATGACCAAAACTCATGCATTTGGATTTAAATGTTCCGATTTTGTTTTAATTGAGAGACTAAAACTCTTTGTCCAAATAATATTGGCCTATTGTAAACAATAGCGTTGATTTCAAAATAAAGTGTTATAACCTTTCTGAACTCCTGTCTTCAGAAGATGAATTCATGAACACACACACATGCACACACTCAATACCGACACACTTAACTTAAACTTAAATAGTCTGATTCAAGCACAGATTGGCACCCATATATTCATAACCCAAACATATTAACATGATATATAGTGAATATAATACACAGTATCATCAGGCCCTTGTGCACACTGCTGCAGCATGGAAACAAGCTAAACAGCTACTGTGCACACGTAAACAAAACGGAAATCCATTCACCTACATCTACATTCAGTTCAGCGGCTGATTCATTGATTGTCCGGAACTAAACTGTGGTTCCTAAACCCCGCTGGTTGAACCTAGGTAGTGGATTAGTCTGTCAGGCAGAGGTAGACTCTGGAGAGATTGCAGTCTGTGTGTTCCCATCTGCTCCAATATCCTGATTCTGCACAGGTGCAGCAGTGGGCGAGGGGACACTGAAAGAAAGATATGGATCATATTGTAGTGTTATCATGTTCCATATCTCCATATGTACAGTTATGGCAGAGGATGATGCAAAGAGTGTGTGTGTGTGAGGGAGATACTCAGAGAGATAGAGGGAGTGTGTGTGTGTGTGTGCGCGCTCATGAATGTATGTTTGTGAGAGAGAGAGGGTGTGTGTGTGTTAGGGCTGAATAGTTAATCGAAATATTATCAAAATCGCAATATGGCCAAGTGTAATATCCAAATCGCAGGAGCTGCACATTTTTTGATAAGGGTAAAATGCGTAAATGTAAATTTACAGCACCATTATAAATGAAGTGCTGTAGTGCTGAAGAGATGCCCTGGCCTACACATTTGTTTCTCCAGATGTAAGAAAACAACAAATGTCACATCATGATTTTAATAGTTTTTTCAGTGAAAATGAAAATTGGGATGCAAAGATCAGTCCCACCAATGGTGAATCATATTGTAATCGCAATATCTGTCAAAATAATCACAATATGATTTTTTTACCATATCGTTCAGCCCTAGTGTGTGTGAAAGATTTTTTTAATTGAGTGTGAGAGTGTGTGTGTGTGTGTGAGAGAGAGACAGAGAGAGAGTGTGTGTGTGAGAGAGAGAGAGAGAGAATTAAGTTTGAGCCTTTGTCTTCCACTTACAAGTTTTCTGTTTGATGGGGGTCCACTCTTCTCGGCTGTCCAGGAGTTCAGTGAGCCTGGCGCAGAGCTGAACACTCCCCACGTACTCCAGTAGCAAGTCAATGATTGGTCCAGCCCGGTCACGCCCAGCCGAGGTCGAGAGCCATTCACAAAACTGAAGATCAAAAGAGTAAAGGAGAGCACCGTGTCAAATTCTCATTCGTTCTTATCATTGCAATAGGCCTGCACAAATTCCGTGCCATTTAATACAAGTTACTAGTATTAAATAATATATATAACTTTATAACTACCAATTATAAGGACCAATTATAACCGATATCACGTGAATTGTTTTTTTCGTATAATCGCACCTGTGTCACGTTTGTGGAAGACACTTTGCAGGTCAGAGCAGGTGTGCCAGAGTGGTGCAGGGGGGCAGAAAACCTACGGCTCTCCCCGCTCCTCGAGTGAGATGGGGGGGGGACTGGGTGTGGGGCGTGACCGTACACACAGCTAAAGCAGGCCCGGGCATCGCAGCCGTGATCCAGAAGGCACTTGAGTACGTCTAAACCGTCCGCGCAGAGCGCGGCGACACCGGGGAAGCTGGTGGGATACGACGGTATGCTAACGTTGGCGTCCGCACCGTGGTCCAGCAGCAGCGACACGGTGCCCAGGCAGCCCTGCTTGGCGGCCAGCAGCAGAGGGCTGACGGGGTCGAGTGTCAGACTAGCGCCGGCTTTCACCAGCAGCTCCGCGGTCTCTGTGCCGCCGCCGGCAATGGCAAAGTACAAGGGGGACGCGCGTTGGTCTGCGTACTGGGCAGAGCGCTGGCGGGACAGGGCGGCATTAACGTCGGCGCCTGTCCGGAGCAGAACAGCTGCGGCGGGGAGCCTGTTGTGCTGGGCCGCCAGGTGCAGGGGGCTGACCCAGCTGCTGCGCACACGGGCTCGGCTCGTCACGGGGACCAGCAGCGCTACGATCCTGGAGAGCGAGAGAAACAGGGAGTGAAACTCAAGGAATAGACCAAAAAAAAAGTCTAATATAATGTAGCCTGTTATGCCATGCAAACCATGTATGCACAATGTACACACTATGTAAGTCCAAAACTAATTTCACTATACAATGGAATATATTGAATAGAATTTAAGATGAATGTAAACAATATTGGCAAAAAGTATTTAATTACACAATTCTACAATTATATTCATATATATATATATATATATATATATATTATCAATCACTTAAGCTCTAATCATAAATGTCCGGAAAAAAATTAATCTGTGAAACTAATTGTAAGCTTAGCCACTGACTGTAGCCCAGCCTACTGTAACTCACTCGTGGTGTCCATGTTGGGCGGCAACATGGAGCGGCAGCAGTCCCAAGTTACAGGGTTTGTTGGCGTCTGCGTTCCTCTTCAGCAGCATGGCCGCCACCTCCTTGTGGCCATGTTTACTCGCCTCATGCAGGGCGGTCACACCGTCACATGTCTCCATGTTCACATCCGCTCCTAGAACAACAACAAAGGTCCTGTTCTTCAACACCTGAACACGCTATATGGGCCTTATTCACCTAGAGGCCATCTTGGATCTAAACGCTAGCTGGGTGGCGGGGAACTGAATGCGGTTGGCGTTTAGAACCAATATGTCACCAACCAACCAAGAACCAAGATGGCCGCTCGGTGAACAAGGCCAATCGGAAGGAGGAACGTGGCCTACAAAAAGGGGAAGGAATAGGCTATAACAACAAAAGCTACGCTACAAGACCTACCTTTCCCCAGGAGGTAACCTAGGGCGTTCAGCCTCCCCTGCTGGGCCGCGACTATGAGGGGTGTGATGCTGTAGGTGTTGGGTGGGTTGAGGGCGGCCCCAGCTCTCAGGAGTGTGTCGCAGAGCTCCGTGTTGTCCCGGGACACGGCCTCATGGAGGGCTGTCCAGCCCTGGGCGCAGCGCTGGTTCACCGTGGCCCCGGAGGACACCAAGAGGCTCACCATGTCCGGGTTCTCCTGCTCACACGCTGTCGCACCCAAAACCACTGTTATTGTATAGATAATGATATGTACGTATATTCTATGATATATGCAGATGTATGTGCAAAATGTATGCTGTATGTGTATATAGACTGTATGTGTGTGTATGTGTGTGTGTGTGTATGAATGTACGTAGTAGCCTCACCTTTGTACAAAGGAGTGTGTGTGTGTGTGTGTATGTGTATATATGTATGTATGTGTGTATGTATGTATGTACGTATGTACATATGTAGGCCTATGTATGTATGTCTCTGTATGTATGTATATATGTATGTATGTATGCACACATGTATGTGTAGTCACCTCACCTTTGTACAAAGGAGTGTCTTTACTCTTGCCACAGATGTCCGGGTCTGCCCCCGCCTCCAGCAGACTCAGTACGCAGGACAGGTGTTTAGAGGAGACAGCCAGGAGCAGCGCTGTCTGCTCCTGCAGCGTCCGCTTATCCACCAACGCCGGGCAGGCTTATAAAAGGGAAATATGCATGTCGGTAAAAAATGGTGCACCTTTGTAAATACAAAGGAACATCAACAACAGCGTTCTGCTTCAAAAGTCTTCACCATATCCACCATTAAAAAAGACAGCGAGTAACAGTAAAAAAAAGCCCTCCAGCAATGTTAAAAACTAAATCCTTGAATCATTGATTATATTTACCCTTCAGGATCATCTTCACAGCCTCCGTCTCTCCACAGCAGGCGGCCTCGTGCAATGGTGTCCAACCATCTTGGCTTTCCCTCGTCAGGCTTTGTTTGGCGGACAGCGCCAGGTCGTTTAACGTCTTCACATCTCCTCTCCTGATGGCAAGCACCACCGGATCTACCTCCCTGGGAACCAATACACTGATTTGTTACATTAACATATTGAAATACTATGGTGTGTGTATGTGTGTGTGTATGTATGTGTGTATGTGTGTGTGTGTGTGTGTGTGTGTGTGTGTGTGTGTGTGTGTGTGTGTGTGTGTGTGTGTGTGTGTGTGTGTGTGTGTGTGTGGGGCGGGGGTAGGCTAATGAGTGGGGTCGGGGCAAGATCATTACAATTAGGCTAGTTGGAGCAAAACATAGTGAAAGTTTAACTATCATTTTGTCATTTTCG
>OOFB01031988.1:21452-32319 GCA_900323305.1 Trachyrincus murrayi | reverse complement strand
GTGGAGGATTGGGGCAGGGGAGCGAGACAAAAAAGGAGGTGCACATACATAGTGGTAAAATTGACAGGCGTGTCTGTGTGTGTGTGTGTTTGCATGTGTGTACATTTGTATATGGTATGTGTGTGTGTGTGTGTGTGTGTGTGTGTGTGTTTGTGTGTGTGTGTGTTTGTTTTTTTTTTTCTCTGTGTGTGTGTGTGTGTAGTGCATGTGTGTGAATACACATGTAAGTGTGCACCCGTGTGTATGTGCACTTGCATGGGCAATCCTTACAATCCATGCGATCCAACACGCTCTGTCACATTCACCTCTGAGTGACTAGAAGAATGAGAAATGGCTGACTATTGTCCACACGCCTCCTTCCTAATCACACCCTCGGAGATGCGTAGATGTGCACTCAGCTACCCCCCCCTGCCCCCATTTTTGCTATTACTATGTGCGCTGCAACCGAGGGGGGTTTACAGAATGAGTTATTCGCTTCTATATTTCATATAACAGTAATAGTCACAGCAATATTCACTCAGTACGAATCAATGTAAGAATAAATAACTACATCTGAAAAAAATAAGTAACTCAATGTGGAATAAATATCGTACATGAATCCCATAGTTTTATGGTTTATACAATCAGAGAACCATCTAGAATGTAGCCGTGTTGTTGAACAATGGGGCCTGAAACAAAGGGGGAGCCATTCAAATAATAATAATAATAATAAAAATGCAGTGGAAACGAGTTCTTCAACGCTTTCAAATTAAGAGTACCACAGACATTGCCATTAATGAATCCCTCCCTTCTCAGAATAGTACCCCGGCTGCCACCGCCCACCCCCACCATACCCCCCTGCTCGACTCATTTGTAAATATTCAAATTATTTTACGCTTCCATTGTTTCCACGGATATCTGCACCGTTCTTTTTGCAAGCCATGCAAAAAAAATGGCTAGATTAGATAAGATGGAGTCTGGAGAGAAACACAATGAAGAAGATAAGTAATGAAAATACAAGAGGGGGGCTCGGGGGAATTTCCCTGTGTGGTGGAAAGTCACACACACACACACACACACACACACGCACGCACGTGCATGGACATAAACACACATTACACCACACAACTACCCCATTACACTCACTTGCATTAAAAAGCCATGAACACGTTTTCAATTAGCATAACAAACTGAGTGCAAAGCCCTAGGAGAGAGAGACAGAGAGAGAGAGAGACAGAAAGTGAGAGAGACAGAGAGAGAGAGGGACAGAGTGGAAAGAGAAAGAGAAAAAAAACTGCTTAACAGATAACCTCTTAACCTGCTTGGAGCGAACCACCAGAAAATCACACGGTAATTACAGCTTTGCCCTGCACTGTGTGTCGCCGTAGTAGTAGTAGTAGTAGTAAACCAAGCACATCATTTACAATATTACACTACATGTAAGGGTCGGACTGGCTGGCCCGTTGCCTCCAGCGGGGGGGTGCTGCTTCTTATTCAAGTGATAAATCCATGATGTGCAGCTGCTCCTGGTGGCTCCAGGGGAGGAGGATGGAGACCGGTACCGTCTCCCTGCAAGGACTCCCTGCAAACACTTCCTGAGCAGGGAGCCCTGGAACCACTGGCCAATGGAGAGAGAGAGAGAGAGAGATAGAGAGAGAGAGAGAGAGAGAGAGAGAGCGGGGGGTGGGGGCAGGGGTCGTGTTTGCTTTTAATCACTGCTCTTTTATTCATGTTCCCATGTATTGTGTACCGCACTTTAGTTTTGTTTAAGTGCTTTACAAACAAAAGTGTATTACTAAGTGTCTTTATGAATATTATTATTATTATTTGTATTAGATGGCGAGGGAAGCAGGCGGAGGAGCTGATGCTGATGTTGCGTGTGTGCGCCAGTGACGAGGTGGACGTCGGGGGAAGAAGGAAGCTACAGAGGGCAGCGTGGACCGTGAACCCTCCACTCAGGTAATAACAGAGCAGCGCTGGGAAATGAAAGGGCTGCGGGCTGACATGAGGACAGATGAGTGATCCTAATGAGGAGAGAGAGACAGAGAGGAAGAAAAAATAAGTTACTTTTCCCCCCTCCCTTTGGGGTTAACGTTGTCTGTGGTTCGGCTCTGCATGACGCTGTATCTCCCTGTGGCTGAAGACATACCTATACTTCCTCTTGAACACTGCTCCAAGGAGAGAGGGGGGGGGAAAGAGGGATAGAGAGAGAGAGAGAGAGAGAGAGAGAGGGGGAGAGAGAGCGAGACAGAGAGAGAGAGAGAGAGGGGAGAGAGAGAGAGAGAGAGAGAGAGAGAGAGAGAGAGAGAGAGAGAGAGAGAGAGAGAGAGAGAGTGGGAGAGAGAGAGAGAGAGAGAGAGAGAGTGAGAGAGAGAGAGGGGGGTAGAGAGAGAGAGCGAGAGAAAGAAGGAGCTTCCTCCAAACGTTCTTGGCCTGTTATTCTGAACCTAATTATTGCCAACGCATCTGTCATAACACGGGTCCTCAAAGCGGCTTTTTGTCAGAGAAGATACATTAAAGATGAAGAGAGAGGGGGACCATGGGGGAAATATTCACTTTGATGAGAACATATTTATGCCGGTCATGGACAACTCCCCCTCCCCCCACTCCCCCTGTGTTGTCTTTCCATTACCCTTCCCACTTTCAGCCAGATTTAAAGGTCTCCTGGAATCTCCCGGATCTCTGTCTGCAGGAAGGCTTTAAGAGCGACCACATCCCACCAGAGACATACGAAGGGAATGCTTTCATCCCGTAGAGAACTGTCTCCGCGCACAGTTCATCACAACACACACACAAACACACACACACACAAACACACACACGGAATTATTTAGACAACAACAAGACGTGACCTTTTTTTTTTACCTGTGTGCGAGAGGAATTTAAAAAAGAGGCCATTGGGGTAAAATCTATTACCTCCAGTCGTTTCTCCAACATAATTAATTGCGCAATTATCGTCCCATCGGAGCTGCCCATCTCATTTAGAAGCCAAAGCTTTGTACATGTTAGCATGGGGGTGGATTACGGCGAGAGGTGGCGGTCAAATCTGCTGTCAGGATGGTGATAGGCCAGGAATAAAATGTTGAGAATGAAAATAAATAATTCACCGTAAATCAGAGTCACAAAAAGACAGGGCATATAGCAAGCAATGCCACATTCATTTGTCTTCGTTGGGTGTAACATTTATCATGGCCAAATCCCATCCAGCACAGAGTACAGCAATACACACAAAAATTGTTTTCCTTCCTCACATGGGAATAGAGACGTGAACGAATGACTTAACGCACCAAATGCATTTCACGCATCTTAACGCAAACACATAAACAGCCAAATACACCCTTAGCGCAGTCATAGCGCCAGATAGCGCAGATAGCTCTGCTCAAGGCTCGGAAAAAAATGTATCTGGGAAAAGCGCTTCGCCCATCTCCCTTTATATGATAATTTGCTGCTGTTGACATTCCAGAAACTAGATAAGCCAAGTCAGGCTGAAAGGGCCGATGTGACAGGCCTTTTCGAAGGGAGAAGGCCGCCTCACATACATGGAGTTTATTCAGGGACAGTCTGGCGTGAAAGTGTGGATATGCCAGGCTGAACCTCTCTGTTCTGGGTGAGAGCCCTGGCTATTACACTGTGTTTCAATTACACTGGCGGTTGAGACACACAGGGCCTGCTGGCTGACACTCCCCCTCTGGTCACAGTGGGAATAACAACCATTTCATTTTACGTTTTTTTTCTTTACTTCCTTCGAAAATGTAGATATGTGGAAAATGTCACTTCCCCAGCTCATTCACAACAATAATGTTCACATGTTAACCACATTCACACCTGGAAACTGTACCTCAAAACCACATCCTCATACATGGTTGAAAGCACTCGACCAGAAAACTGACTTTGCACTTGCATTTCCTGTCCAAATACTAACAGCTGGTCCGAGGGTCCCAAGGCCGACAATTTTCCGGGACACAATTCACCTGCGTATGACGCTGACCTTTAACCTCAAGAGCTACAGTAGCTTGATGAACTGGAGGCTTATATTGCAGGACTATATTTCTATATTTACATTCCCACGTTCTCCAAAACCTGAACAGAAAAAAAGATGGATGAGACGAACGAGCGAAAGGGGAAAGGAGGGGGGGGGAGGGGGGGGCGGGCTGGGGGACATTATTGGGACCATGATGGGTCAGCGGTCTCCCTGAACCCTGGGGTAGCATGTCCTGTCAGTGTGACTTATAGCTCTGGAAGCGCACGGCAGGTCACATACTGTAGCAACAGTGAATTGTACCCCATTATGACGGGGGCGGTTTCCCATGCAGAGCGCTGGTGAGAAGCTAGCCCGGGTCGTGGGGCTGACCCTTAGCGACCGGGAGGGGGGGAGGGCGGCGTTTCTCTGCGGTACGTCAGTATAACGAGAGATTAGTGGCGAAACAGGTGATGCGGGGGAAAGGAAGGACCATTCTTCCTGGGGTCTGTGGGATCATTTAGAACCTGGCCCCGCTCTGCTCCCGCCGGCATCCTTCCTGCTGCGTGATCCCTCCGAGGTGGGTATGACATTATGGTGAAGAATAACTAGCAGCAGGCGGAACACAGGAACCCAAGGTTCCCCCGCTGATGGATTGAGAGGGTGAAGCGGCACCGCGGAGGTCCGCCTTTGATTGGTCGGTTACTGCGTTGCAGTGGGACCAATTAGTTATCAGGAAGCCGAGTGTGTCCCGCGCTCACCCGCTGCTGGATAATGATGAAGCTGCCTTCCATACTCGCCATTTTATATTCACATACGTGTTGTGTGTGTGTGTGTTGTGTAGATAGATGTGGGGTTTCCTTTTACATTGTGTGTGTGTGTGTCTGTATGTGTCGTGTCTGTGTGTATGCGTGTATGTGTGTGTGTGTGTGTGTGTGTGTGTGTGTGTCTGTGTGTGTGGTAGTGAATGAGCGGTGGGCTACTCTGAGCCGTGGAGACCCCCAGGTAGACTGGGCTGAGGTATGATGATGAAGAGGAGCAAACAGAGCGTATTAACACACAGGTTGTAGTGGAGGGGAGGGGGCCGGCGCTCCGTCCCCACCCAGACACAACTAAACAAACAGGCTGACCCTGCTGTAACCCTGGCCCTGTCCATCCATCACCCATCAGCAATGGACACACACATGCACACACAGCGGTAAACACACACACACACACACACACACACATCAGTAAACACACACACAGCAGTAAACACACACACTTACACACATCAGCAGTAAACACACAAACACACACACACACACATCAGCAATAAAAACACATCCACACACAAACACACACACAGTAAACACACGCACACACACACACAACCAATGTCCCCAAGTTGTCAACATGAGGCCTACCATGTGGAGAGACCCATGCTGCTTCACTCCATTAATGGTTACAACTCACAGACACACACACACACACACATACACACACATATACACACAGTGAACATTCTAGCAGAACTCTTTTGCTTTGATCAGGCTTAAAGTAAAAAAGGACGAGAGAAAACTAGAATCACCAACCCTAAAATTGAACACGACTTGTGAGCCTCACTTGGGCTAAAAACGTATTTCATCGTTTTCCACCTGCGTGCCGAAACAAGTCTCTCCCTGACAAAAATAACTCCTCCGAACCTGACACACCTTGACGCGACTAAATGTACTATTTGATTATTTTCGCTGGACAGTTTCATTAACTTCCTCTCGAAAGTTGAATATAAAAATTCTGACTCATTTGAGTTTGAGTTCGGCTGTCTCTATTTGCCGTATTTCCTAACTGTTGGTTTACAAACAGAGATGGCACTGGAAACCCCAGGACAGCAGACGGATAGAAGATAAAGACTCAGACCGTCGGGGGGTTGTCAGTAAGGAACAGGAAATCCCTCTCATTTGTCTCATGCCCTGGAGACGTATGTTCAAGCTCAAGTCTCAAACCCCCACATATCAATCTCTCTACCCCCCCCACCCCCCTCTCTCTCTCTCTCTGGTTTAAGGTTCATATGGAGGTGAGGGTCCCAGGGCTGTACCTCTCTCTCTCTCTCTCTCTCTCTCTCTCTCTCGCCCTCTCTCTCCCCCGACCCCTCGCTCTCCCGTGACCTCTCGCTCCCTAAGTGCAACAGAACCCCCCCAGGGGCTTGACCTTCCTCCCCTGAAAAACACACACACACACACACACACACATAGGCTGCGCTGTGCAGGTGTTCTGACACAAAATTCCGACACTCACATATTTATATCCTCAAGTTTATTGACAGGCATGCGCACACACACACACAAAAACCACAAAAAACAAAAAAAAAAAAAAAAGCAAGGGGGGGGGGGGGGGGGGGGGGGGGGGGGGGGGGGGGGGTAACACATGTATAGTACCTTTCTTTAAAGAAACAAAGACTTGGGCTGACATTGCGTTTTTCCCCCCGCTACGTCGCAGCCTGACAATACCTTTGCCGAGGAAGGTATAGCGTGAGCATGAGACATCGTCACAGACCTGAATATAAACAATAGCTCCTTAAGCTTGCAGGTACATTGTGTGTGTGGCCCATTCCACAGCGAACATTTTTCACTTGACATTTTCACTTGTTAATACGTGCCGAGAGGTAATTAGTTTCAGGCTGGACGATGTTCTTTTGGTTGCGATACAGCAGTGTGTTGACCCCCCTGCACACCTGGGTCGCTTCCAATGGAATCTTCTTTTTCACGGAACGGTTTCTTGTGCGCGCAAGAGGGCTTAGAAATCAAGGGGATACGTTAAACAATCCTTTAACTTCAGCCCATTAAATCCATTTAAGTCTGAACAGGGATGAAGAACGCTGTAAATAAACGTCCTTCGACTTTACTCGACTTAGCTCAATGTGCCCAGTAAAGCTTTAAGTGGACTTAATAGCAGTAATTTGATCTAGGATGTTGAAACAAGGGTGAAACAAGGAACGGTGAATAACAGGGAGTAGAATCTAGCAATGCTCTTTCCCCTCTTCCATAAAAGCTTCTCTCAGAGAGGGTTTTATGGAAGGTGGGGTTCACAAACCTGGGGTGACCCCGAGTTCGCTGCAATCATTTGTTATCAACATGTCACACCGCTTTTAAATCAAGAAATGCTTCCCTGCATGGCCTGTCACGATAAAGGATGGTTTTACTGTCTGCCGGAGATGTGTATTTATATTTACCACTCACCCATCTAACACCTTTTTTACTTCTACTCTCCTAGTGACACACACACACACACACACACACACACACACACACACACACTCACATACCTACCCTTGTGAGGACCATTGTCACCACCTTGGATGGATGTGTGTGTATTCCAATTGCTATCCAGCCATGACGGACATTAGAGCTACACTCCGCCCACCGGGCACTTTCCAACACACGTGTGCTGACTACATGCACAAGCACAGATAATATTACGCAGAGCGGCCAAGAACCCAATACATCATCCATAATCAATACTGGACAGCAGTACCGAGTTAGCTCATCCATCCGGAATGTGACACTTGATCCTTTGCCATGTGATTCGTATTTTTGCCCCCCCCCCTCCCTCTGCCTCACCTCTGGTGACCTTGGCAGGATTGCACCCACCCACCCCACCCCACCGCCCTCGAGCCTGAAGTGGTAATAAGGGTTCATCCAAGGATCAGTGGACCAGGGGGGGGGGGAACGCAGCAGATGCAAGCCTGGGATCCATGCTGAACAGGCCCTCCATTAGGGACCCCCAGCTTCAGCATTCCTTGTGAGTTCCATCACAGCTAATAAAAGTGTGCTGTGATCCATGGAGCCCTACTGGGGGTGGAGCTCTACCGTGGACTCAGAGGAGCCTGCATGTCTTAGTCCACCTCTCTTGTGTTAACTGTTGTTGTCGTCTGTGCAGGTTGGATTTGGATATGGGATGAGACGGAGGAGACGGGAGTGTGATTTCAGTGTGGCTTTGATGCTTCCAAAGAGGGCTGGCTGAAAAGTATCGGCCTCGGCGTTCGAAAACACTCTCTCACTCTCTTACTGCAAATGAGGATGACGCAACGTTTGAGCTGTTGAAAGAAATAATTGAATAAACAGAGAACAATTGGGAGAGAGAGTGAGAGAGAGAGAGAGAGAGAGAGAGAGAGAGAGAGAGAGAGCAGGGGGGGTGTCCTTTCCTTGGATCGCAGTATTGCGTTCACCCACAGGACTGTGGCTTGGTGACAGCTTGGGTCCATCACTAAGATGAATGGTTCTGTCCTACACAAGGCCTTTTAATTAGCTCCACAAGCTGCCTTTTATAGAGCACACACACACACACACACACACACGGCACATGTACACAGATACAGTACACATAGCCACACATACTTACCTATATACGAAACCACACGCAAACATATATGTTTACATGCAGCACATTTCATTGACAAATCGTATTTTGTATCAGGGAATATATATAACCTATTTTCCTTATTAAATATACATAAAGGGACTCCCATTCCCACTCACACACACACACACACACACATCAATGAAACAACAAAGAGAAACCAAAACATAACAGTCACAATCCCCCACCCCCACATCTACATAAACCCCACCCCCCCCTCTCAAGAGTGTGGGTGTTAAAAAGTCATTTCCGCTGGCTAACATCAATCCATCATCATTATAAAGGCTGAGGAGGGGGGATGCCTGGCCAGCAGACGGGTACTATCAAGCTGAAGACAGGAAGGGAGAGATCATACTCCTCTGCTGCTCTGTCCCTTCTGAGCACTCCTTTTTTCCCCTTTGGTCCTCCTTCTCATCAGCATGTCCTCCTCCTTCTCTCCCTCCTCGTCCTCCTCTTCCTTCTCTCCCTCCTCCTCCTCCTCCTCCTCATCACCATGTCCTCTTCCATCTCTCCCTTTCCTCCTCCTCCTCTCCCTCCTCCTCCTCCTCTTACTCCTCCTCTTCATCCTCATCATCACCATCTCCTCTTCCATCTCTCCCTTTCCTCCTGTTCCTCCTCCTCTTCATTCTCCTCCTACTCTTACTCCTTCCCTCCTCTGCCTCCTTCTCCTTCTCCTCCTCCCATTTCTGCTCCTCCTCCTTCTCCCTGTCCTATTCCTCAATTCTCCTTCCCCCTCCTCCTCCACCTCCTCCCTGCCTGCAAGGAACATGTTCCTTCACCCATGGTTAGCATACAGCGTGCCCCAGTATTAGGGTGTGGGCTGCAGGGTTATGACAGGGCCCTGGGAAGGCCAGCAGCAGGGACCGCCAGCACCGCTTACAATTAGAGACCAGAGATGAAGGAGGAGCTTGTGGCTTCTCTCTCTCTCTCTCCCTCTCCCTCTCTCTCGCTCGCTCTCCCTACTCCTATTAACTTCCATCCAGATCCCCCAGCATGTTCCCCCCAGATGAGCGGAGCTACAGGCAGACATGTCTGTTCTCCACACGGGCACCGTCCAATTAAACCAGGGCTGTAAGCCTCCACGCGCCCAGCTCTCTCTCTCTCTCTCTCTCTCTCTGGTATGGTAGTGGGTGGAAAAAAAGACTTGGATTTGGTGGAGCAGGAAACTCCATGTTAAACTCCATTTGCAAAGCAAAGAATGCTGTAATGCTCTCATTAGTGGAAATGTTCTTCCTCTCCAGGCCGCGGTGCTCTGGTTCGGAGGATGCGTGCGTTTAATAGAGGAAAGGAAAAAGAGCAATAGAAGAGAGAGGGAATAGCGGGAGAGAGAGGGAATAGCGGGAGAGGAAGTGTGAGAAGAGAGGATGGAGTGGTGGATGGTAGTGGGTGAAAATGGAAAAAAAGATGATATCATTCGCCCGTCCCTTCATATATTCCCTTGTTGGCTGTACTGGTTAAAATCTCTGATGTCTACCCAAAACCCACACACAAGCACGCGACACACACTCGGGAAACACACACACACACACACACACACTCGGGACACACACACACACACACTCGGGACACACACACACACACACACACACACACACATGCATGCGGAATGGACACAAGATACACAGACAATAAAAAGCAAGACAAGGGGGCTTACATCTGTCACACTGCTGGGGTAAACACACACGGTGTCCTCCTCCTCACAGGCCGGCAGCTGGCTCGGCCCCTAGACCTGGACGTTTGTTTAAGGGCCCATTGTCTCCCGTCTGTGCCCTGTGACTCGGCTCCTCCATTTTGATTTACTCAGATACACGCCAACACAAAAGAGGCCAGTGTGTCAACAAGGACGGGTCTTTGAAGCGCGGGAGGAATGCTGCTGCCGACATCTGAGAGGGATGCTCACAATCAGCGTTCTCTCTCTCCCTCTCTCTCCCTCTCTCTCTCTCTCTCCCCCTTTCTCTATCTCTCTCTCTCTATCTCTCCCTCTCTCTCTCCCCCTTTCTCTCTCTCTCTATCTCTCCCTCTCTCTCTATCTCTCTCCCTCTCTCTCTCTCCCTCTCTCTCTCCCCCTTTCTCTCTCTCTATATCTCTCCCTCTCTCTCTCTCCCTCTCTCTCCCTCTCTCCCTTTCTCTCTCTCCCTTTCTCTCTCTCTCCCTCTCTGTCTCTCCCTCTCTCTCTCTCCCTCTCTCTCTCTCTCTCTCTCTCTCTCTCTCTCGCTCTCTCTGCTGTGGGCTCATCACACACGTGCACGCAGGTCCACGGTGCACTACGCACACACCTGCAGAGAAAGAGGAGCACACACACACGCAGGCAGGCAGGCATGTAAGCGTACACACACATACAGAAACACACAGGCATGTACGGGAACACACACGCACACACACACACACACACACACACACACACACACACACAAAATAAGAATGGAGAGCGATCAAGTAAGGTTCTATAGTCACCGGCTGAAACAGGACACCTCCGTCACTCCCACCCGACGATAATGGGAAACCAAGGGTGCTTGTAATCAGAAACGTCAA
>OOFB01031988.1:6724-21134 GCA_900323305.1 Trachyrincus murrayi | reverse complement strand
GCTGCCGACATCTGAGAGGGATGCTCACAATCAGCGTTCTCTCTCTCCCTCTCTCTCCCTCTCTCTCTCTCCCTCTCTCTCTCTCTCTCTCTCTCTCTCTCCCTTTCTCTCTCTCTCCCTCTCTGTCTCTCCCTCTCTCTCTCTCCCTCTCTCTCTCCCTCTCTCTCTCTCTGTCTCTCCCTCTCCCTCTGTCTCTCTCTCTCTCTCTCTCTCTCTCTCTCTCTCTCTCTCGCTCTCTCTGCTGTGGGCTCATCACACACGTGCACGCAGGTCCACGGTGCACTACGCACACACCTGCAGAGAAAGAGGAGCACACACACACGCAGGCAGGCAGGCATGTAAGCGTACACACACATACAGAAACACACAGGCATGTACGAATGGAGAGCGATCAAGTAAGGTTCTATAGTCACCGGCTGAAACAGGACACCTCCGTCACTCCCACCCGACGATAATGGGAAACCAAGGGTGCTTGTAATCAGAAACGTCAATAACCCACCGCGATATCCTTACGATAAATTAAACACTATATATATATATATATATATATATATGCTCAGAGCATTAAAACACAATGTAGATGTTTGACACTTTTAAACCGGTGTGGGTTACCGGGCAGCTCACGCCCCCGACACAGACCTATACGCGGGAAAAAGAAAGAGGTCTTTATCAGCTCTGCCTGAGTGGAGCGGCTGGCACGCTGTAAATCTGCCAGGTGAAGTCGTGAGCGACCACATTCCTCTCACTCCTGACATTTTGCGCTGGGAGCTGCGGAGCGCTCATAGCTGATGGGAGAGTCAAACAGATTTCATTTCACTCCTATCTAGTAACAGTCCGTTTTTCTTTCTCTCTCGCTCTTGTCTGTAACAGTATAGGCCTTGTCCCTTTACCACCATACACACACACTACTCGCGTGCACGCACAGGCACACGCACACACATACACGTGCACAAGTGCACACGTGCACACCCCCCCAGGAGAAATGTAGATTCCTAGCAGGGCTGGGGCGAAAACCCTGACAAGGGCTCTGCGAGAGAGGGCTCATCAGAGGGTTATCGGAGAGCGAGGGAGAGCAAGAGAGAGATGGAGAGAAAGAGAAAGGGAGAGCGAGAGAAAGAGAGATGGAGAGAGAGAGTGAGGAAGGTGTAACAAGATGAAAATCAATAAACCAGTGGAGTGTATCCCTTCTCTTGTATAAGCTGGGCCAAATTCCTCTCTCTTCCACTCTCGCCTGCTTTTCCAATAACACACTCTAGATTGCTACTCTGAAATATAATTCTATAAAAATATAGATTGAGAAACAGAGGGAAAGATATATATATATATATATACACACGTGCTATATATATCCATAATGTTTCCAATCATATCTGCACTAAGACTCCTTGCCTTGGTTTACAAGCACTAGCACGCAATAACCTTTTTTTCGTCTTTCATTTTTATTGTGAGACCTGCCAAAAAAAGAGGCAAAAAAAGCACAAACTCACACACAAACCGACGTCTTAACGCACATCTTTCCACTCTCCCCGGGGGAATTCCTTCGCTCTATTCAACATATGTCTTCTTTTTCTTCCTCTGGTTTCCGCCTCAATGACAGCTACTCCCGATACACGTCTAATGTCTCTCCCCTCTCCGCCGCCTCACACCGGGTGGAAAATAAGAGCGATGATATTAAAGTATGGAGTAGACCGGACTCCCAGGGGAGGAGACAAAATTACCCCACAAAGGTCCCGCCACACACTCCCTGTGGGCTGAGTCAAGAAAACGCACTCGACAATAAACCTTCTGAAAAAGCACCGGTTAAAAACCTAAATGTAGGACTTGCGCCACCAATCGGTTACGTATTCGGTGGGTGTAATCCCCCTGGTGGTGTTGCACGCTGGTGTTCAAAGGGCACCTCCACGCCGCTCATCATTAGGGGGGAAAATGCATTAGTCAAGGGGGCCTTGGGACGCTTAACCTCTGGCCATGGATTGCCTAATCGATCCCCAGTCCAGGGCAACGGAGGTCTGCGAACAACACCGCCACTATCAACACCGTCACCGCCGCACGGCACGGCACAGCACACAGCAGAGGAGGGCCGGGTCGACGGCCTCTCCCACTAGGTCAACACTGGAGTGACTCCACTCGCTGATAAGAAGGCCGCGAGCGATAGCAAAGAAACGGGAGAGTCAGAGGTGACGAAGGGTGGGGGGGGGCAGCGCCGGGACAGGGAGTTGAGGCTGTCGTCACCAAAACTGATGAACCGGTCGCCGTGATTCAGATTGACTGGGCAGGCCGGATGATATCATGTCCTGTTTGTGGTTTATCGGTCTGAAACGGAATAAATCTGTCCAGGGACTTACAGCCAGGCTGGATGCATGATTTATAAAGCTTTGAATGCTGTTTTATTAAACAAAAAAGGAAGAACGAGAGAGGGAAAGAAGAGAGAGGGAAAGAAGAGAGAGAGAGAGAGAGAGAGACAGAGAGAGAGAGAAACACAAGGGAACCCTAAGAACTCCTGGACAAGAACGTTCCCAGCTCGTATCTGGCGGCTAAAAACCATTCCCTGCCCCGGACCATTGCGGACAACCGTATGTCGCTGTCGTATAGGTTCCAGCCCTGCGAGGGCTGCCTGCCATGTGATGACAGGACAGCTGTCACAGCGGGGGACCAGTGTAAGTAGCGTGCTGACAGAGTGATGGGCAAGGAAAGGGGAGGCAGGACGGCCGAGAGACATTACATAGGAGCCACGGGTGGGAGGGGCGCCAGGATACTGTTCGTCAACACGACTAACCCCCGCGGGAGCTCTCGGGGAAACAGCCTCCATACACCCCCCCCCCCCCATTTGGTCTGTCCTTGTCATTCTCTAAGAGAGCAACCATCGCCACACACACGTTTACAGCACTCAACAATGGCTCATGTATCCATAGTTATCCATCGATCATTACGATGAAACAGGTTGGATAACCGGACGGTTTTACAAAAAGTTCACAGAGAAAAACACGATTGACGGCTAACTAGATGGACCAGAAAAGAGATAATAATAATTGTTGAATAAAAGTTGAATAAAGAATATTTATGGTAAAGAAAACGGCCAAGACAAACCTTGACAGAAGCAGTCGAGATTGGCCAACCGTTTCTGTGAGTGACATACAGTCAACTTGTTTGTGCCTTTGGATCTATTTTCTTGACAAGAGCTTGCAAACAAAACCACCTGGTCGGAACAATGGAGCCGTGATTGTTGCGGGCATACAGTGAAACTGTATCTGCCATGCAGGCCCCATTCCAGTCCTCAGAGCAGAGGCCTTCGCAAGAGAACGAAAAAGGCCCAAACATCTCTCCGTGGTACAATGGAGGCCTTTGTCGTTTTTCTGCAGGCCGATACGTAAGCAAAACAAAATTTGTGAATGTTTGAGCAATGAAATTGAATCCATTTTTGTAGCCCAAGGCAGAGCCTAACCTGTTCAGTTCCTTCTTGGCAGACAAGACGTTTTTTGTCTTGAGAGCAAGAACGAAGGGGCAAATGGAAGTCATAGAATTTACCAAGGATATCCATATTGATTCAAGAGACACCCTCCGCTATTTAGTCTCTCCGTTTATTCCTGGTAGCAGCTTGGAACACAGCATTTGTGGTGTGTATCTTTTTACTGCTTACCATACTAGGCTATATTTCCACATGTTTGGCAGTCTTGTCTG
This sequence comes from Trachyrincus murrayi, assembly GCA_900323305.1. Classification (NCBI taxonomy): domain Eukaryota; kingdom Metazoa; phylum Chordata; class Actinopteri; order Gadiformes; family Macrouridae; genus Trachyrincus; species Trachyrincus murrayi. The sequence goes on along the minus strand of OOFB01031988.1, from coordinate 17,456 downwards.
ACAATCCCATGGTTTAGCTTTCTGGTCAAGGTCATTTGTGTTGTTTGGATTTGGGCTCCTGATGCTCCGCTGCCAACACATACAGTAGAAAGCCATAAGTCACCCAGCATGGTTCCCTCAGGACAGGCCGCCCATGCCGGCTCTGTTCCTCTGAGTGGAGAAAATGTTCAAATGATGAGGCCTTGAAGGGATAGAAAAATAAAAAATGACCGATTCATGTGGAAATTTAACTACCTACTAGCCTCCTCAGTTGAATATATTAGTATGATTCACGGTTCCAGGTTGCAAGCTATTTTGAGCTTAAACGCTAACACGAAGAGCACAGTATTTAAACAGTAGCATTGTTCTCTTATGAATATGGGTACTTAGGGGGGTAACCTGAATCAACAGATGCTGCCATGCTACGCTAGTTCATCTACAGCTACATTCACAACGCTCAGGAATTGGAGTCCTGAAAGATCTTGAATGCTTCCTTGGCTGTGGAATCTAATCTATCTTTAGTAGCCCTGGTTGGGATCGGGGTACCCCAACATAACTGGCCTTTGATATTTGCCTGAAGAAATCCAGACTATTCTCCCTGTCTCATGGGGTGGTTATTTTGAACCACTTTATAACACACTTGCTCAGACTCAGAGAGCGACGGACATGCTCCCTCACCCTCTGTGAGCCTATCCAGATTTAGGATCTGTCCGGCCGGGGCCGGGGATATAAATTAAGTGTGGCATCAGATTGGAAAGACAGAGAGCGGAACTTGAGCTTGGAGGGGGGAAACTTGCAGATCACATGGAGAGGGGAAGGCTGCTGCTATTGTGGTATTCTGTAAGATTGCCATGGCCCATTGTCAGGACAAAATAAGACATGTCTCTCCGCGTATTCCAGGTAATGAGGGTGTCCAGCCAAGATTATGGCTCTCACTGTCTTCCTCTCTCGCTCTCTCTCTCTGTATCTCTATTTATATACACATACATCGTTCTCTCTCACTATCTCTCTCTCTCGCTGACATTTTGAAAATGTACGATCACAAAAACACACACACACACGTCTAGAGCACACGCGTGCAGAGTATGCGTTGTCAGCAGGTCTAGAGCTGGGTCTATGGCAACGCTGTTGTGATTATGCAGTGTCCTTCCAGGAATAGAGGCAGCCAAATGGTGGAGCACAAAGTGAACACTGACTTGTGTCCCTCGGCAGCATCTGCCGTGAAGTAAATCTGCTCACGGCCTGCAGCTGTCAACAGGAAGCCCAGAGTGACCTCCACGGACACGCACACACACACACACACACATACATACATGCACGCCCATACACAAAAGCGCATGCATGCATGCATGGATCCATACGCAAGCACGAGGAAACGCTAGCAGACACACATGCCCGCATGTATCCGCATGCAAGCACGAACGTGCACGGAAACGCTTGCACGTACACACACAAAGGCACAGTTAATTACAGAAAAGATTACGTCTGTTCTTGGCCACAATAACAATATAAAAGCAGTCACATTTTCTTTGGGAATTAGCCAATAGAAAATCACAGTGGGGAGTATTGTGTTAACATTGACTATATATAGTTGTGGTGACCTCCTGGAAACCCCAGAGCCGAGTGGCTCCCAACGCCCCCGGGGCAGTAGGCAGGGGCCTGCTGGCTTCCCTCAAACCAACTAGCGGCGCTGGTACCTCGAGTGCTCCGTCTGCTTTCGTCGGTTTGCTAATATTTTCCCCCTCGCTCTGTCAACGGAAAATTTACAAGAACATTTTAAACAAGTTTGTTATTTCATGGGCTGGCAGCGTCACTTTGACATAGGGCCTAGTAAATGTCTTTTAGGGCCCAGACGAGTTTGGGCTGGGGGACGGGGATGGGTTGGGGGGGGGGGGGGTGAGAGCAATGGTGACATAGTGTGAAGTGTGAAATGTGGAGTAATATTAATAATAAACATTATGAAACATTATGAAAATATAAAAATAAAAAATTGTGAAAGTGGGTTAAAGTTGTATATGATAAAACATGATGTATTATGGAGACAGATCATTCTAGAAGTTGAGTTAAGTGTGTGTTTGCGAGTATGCACATATACTTATGTATATATACACAGTATGCATGTAAGTCTGTCTGTATCTGTCTGGGAATGTGTGTGTGCGGTAGTCCCCTCTGCAGCCGGTATGTCGGAGCTTCCTCTTCTGTCTCCGTTCAGACCATGTTTAACACCGTCATTACACTGCCTCTCCCCACCAGTATATTGTTAAACTCTCCCTCATCTGTTATTCATCAGCCCTTCGATAAGACCAGCGGTGCCGTTGGTTACAGAGAGGGAGAGTGTTGTGTGGGTCACAGCGGCGGCAGTTCAACTGTACCGCGGTACACGTCAAACTCACCTCCTCGGCCTTCAGCAGATAAACAAAGTGAATGATGAGTCGCACACAGTATGACGATATAAAGAGGACACAAGCAGTGTGTGTGCACATGCACGCACGCACACACACACACACACACACACACAGTGATCCATTAACTGTAATGAGCATGTAGTAGTTGGTAGTTAGAGTGGGGGGGTGGGGTGGGGTGGGGTCTCGGTGTCTGGGTAGTGGGGCGAGGGGGGTTGGCCTTCCTGTTGCAGTGCCAGGCTGCCATCTGTGCCCAGCACCAGCTCACTTAATGAGGGGGATTAGGCCCCAGTACGTGCTACCCTGAGACAGCCTGTACTCTTACCCCCCGGGCCCCCCAGACCCTACCACCAGCAGGGCCCCCACTCCACCAGCACTTTAATGTGGAAAACATGAGAAATGCAGCACAGCGGCTCAGTGGGCACACACTGGGCTGCCCCCACCCCTCCCTGCAGGGTGGTTGACGTGCAAGGGCATGCAGATGGGCTGTCATTCTGGGACGGATAGGAAGAAGTGTAAGTGACTGAGTTTCTGTGTGTCGTAAACAAACCGGTGTATTTCTGCATTTCAGCGTGCACAGATGTATACAGATGTGCAATTGTGTCAACAGACGCCGTGTAATGTACACAGAACGGTGGATGAGTCCCAGTGTTTGTGTTGGCACCACATAAAACCCAGCTTAATGAAGCGCCATGCAGAGCTCCACAAAGAGGAGGGGAAACATATCGGACCCCCCCCCACCATCTCTCCCTCTCCTCCCCTCTATCTGCCTCCCATACCAAGGACCTGCTGGATTGGAGGAAACCAGGAGGCAAAACAAATGTGATGTCATTTGACAGAGTTAATGACGGAGTTGGGGTAAGATGGCGGGTAAGATGATCAAAAGTAGCGGGGAGATCTGGGTGTAGGCAACATGGAGGAAAGGTAAACAGTGTTCATTTGCATATACTACCCACATTGAAATGATACGAAGCCTGTTCAAAATGGTCGAAGTTCCGCTTGAAAAGGAGGAGTCTTATAGGAAGCAGAGCAGCAAAGCATGGATGCTTCTGTTCCTGTGTGTGTGTGTGTGTGTGCGTGTGTGTGTGTGTCAATGACCTCAAGCCCATTGGATGAGCAGCAGCCCTGAACACGCCACCAGCCTCCCCCAGACCCCCACCTAATGAGTCACCCCGGAATAACTCCCTACACCCAAGCGAGTCAATTGAGTAAATTCCTCTGACTCATAGCACACACCTCCCTCTCATCTCCCCTGGTTACCAGTCTTGCTGTCCTATGTATCACTGACTCCCACATTACCCCCCCCCCCCCCCCCCCCCCCCCCCCCCCCCCCCCCCCCCCCCCCCCCCCCCCCCCCCCCCCCCCCCCCCCCTCCCCCAAGCTGTCGGTGAGAGAGATAGTGTTACCTGAGACGAAGAACTCTTAATCACCCAATAAACGAATAAGCGGTAAATGAAGAAAACCCCTGACCTTGAGAGCAATTAGCACCTTAATTATCCGCTGCCCGGGGAGACGCGTACGCTAATTAAAACGGATAACGGGAGGGCTAACAAGGGAGGGGCGTTAAGGTTTCAGCAGACAAAATATGGACCGCCCCCCCCTCCCCCCCAACTGCCCCCTGTGTCACCCCCAAAACATTTCACCCCGCCCGTCTCTCCACACCGGGCGATCAAGGCCATGGGAAGCCGGCTGGGCTCCGCTGTTGGGACATGCTCCTCACTGATTGCCAATTAGACCAGAGATTCTAAGCAGCCGTTGACAGCGCCAGTCTTCGGCAGCGGGTTAGTCACAGCGCTAGTCGCCCGTTACAGACGTCATCCCAACAACATCAGAGAGAGAGAGGGAGAGAGGGCGAGCCTGGGCTCCACCGCCTACATCACCGCTGTCCCAAACCACCTCTGCTAAAGACCAAGCGCGGGGCGCTACGTCACTGGTTGCGTTGACGAATGAATGCCCCCGTCGCTCAGCCCCTTGTGCGCGGCCGGGGCAATAATATCCACGTTATTGAAACATGGTATTGTCTCTGGCGCTCTAAGACGGCGTGAGTCATCGCCGTTTTGCCCTTAAGTGCTTCTTAAAGAAAAACAGACCCAGCAAATAAACTCAGATGGAATGAATGGCATGGCTGGTTTTTTCTTCTTCTTCTTCTCAACAGCCTATCAGACCCCTGGCAGTGCTGGAGGAACGCGGTCATCTGGAGTGCTTTTATTGGGAGGAAAGGGGAGGGGGGGTCTTGTATTTGTTAATGTGTCTGGGCTCCTGCTCTGCATGGCGAGGAGGAAGAAAAAGAGAAAAGTGTAACAGAGAGACTCTGTTGTGCTGCTGGCACTGGCCGTGCCCCACGCTCGTCCTGTTGCCAGATTACCGCATTCACCCTCTTTTATATCCAAACCTTATGAACTGGAGGGAGGACCGTCCGCACGGGTGAATAGGCGCTCTTCGACACAACTTCAACTTGACAAAATATACAAAACACTGCTATTCTGGAGCTCTCTGTCAACTGGGCATGGGAGAGATTGTTCTGCTCATGGGTTCAGGCTTTTGTCTCGTCTTCTGACATCTCTCTCTTCATTCCCCATTCTTCCCTCCCCATCTAGTCCTCCTCCCTTCCTACCCTCCATGTCTTTTCCCGGCGGCTTCTGAATAGCCCTGAACCGCCCTCCCGTCTTTCACGCTGCCCTTCCTCTTCTTCTTCTTCTTCTTCATCACCGTTGCTAGACCACTGCAGCTCCCAGAGTTGGGGGGCGGGGACTTGGGACCCTTCTGCGAGGGCCCAGGGCCTGACATATGTGGCCTGTGAAATGGCAGCAGCTTTGTGTCAGCAAGGAGCGAGGGGGTGGTGGTGGGAGTTTTTTGGGGCCTGGGGCCAGGGACACTCAGAGAAAACAGACAGGCTGAAGGAGTCCCTTGAGGAACGGCCCGGGCTCAACAGCCAGCCCAACACCTCAACAAGGGCTCCAGTCATTCATTACGGAGTCGGGGAGCTGCAGGGGAAGGGGAAGAAAGGTTAGCGTTAGCGCTAACACTCGGCTGCCAGGAGAAGTCAAGTGGTCCAGAGTCAACAGGAAGAGAGGGAACATAAAGAGAGAGCGAGAGGAGGAGAGATGGAGAGAAAAGGATCAACTTTGAGAAGGATATATATATATTTAAGTATATTTAAGAGTGTGAGAGAGCCAGGGAGAGAGGGAGAGAGAGAGAGAGAGAGAGAAAGTAAGTGAAAGGAAGAAAGAATGAAAGAACAAAAGAAAGAAAGAAAGAAAAAGAACCAAAGAAAAAAAGAACCAGAGTTAAACAAAATGTAAAAAGTATAAGCCTGTGTAAAGCCAGCTAAACCAAAAGCAAAGCAGTAGAGAGAGGTAGCGGAGACGACCGGGAGGCAGCCTGGCATGCTACATTGGCAGGTGTGTTAACCGCAACTGCATGTGACAAGCAGAACGCCACGACACGTCACAGCGACGCTACAGTCGTGGTATTATGTTGAAAGGCCAGGGTTGAGGAGCACAGCTGGAGAGGACATACAGTACTACATAATGACAGCAGGGTGTGGAGACCAGCACAACACGGCGGTATATATAGATGAGAGGCTATGGATATTCATCACGTCTTGCCCGCTGTGGGATGAGTAGAAGTTGGCTGCGTGTGAAAGTTTTAGTCCTGCTGCAACCAACGAAGATGCAAAACCTCTGATGGGAATTAACTGAACATGCGTGTGTCGAAAACTGGTCGGATTTTCACATTGCTTGTTGACGTTAACGGCGGCACAATGAACGCCAATCCGGTGATCCGAGTTTGTCGGAACAGCAAACAAAGAGAGAAAACACAATTACAGAAGCTGTGAGAATATTTTCAGTCGATTATGCTCAAAGACCATCAACACACACACACACACAAATACCCACAACACACACGTCACCCTGGCCTCCACCCAGCATAATCCCCCCAAGTTAAGCTCCACCGCGGATGATTTCACAGTTGTCACTGAACGCTGAATTTCCTCTTTCTTTCCCAAAACGTTAACCGGGCGAGAAGAAAAGATGGCGCCAAGAGAGTTAGCTAGCAAGCAAAGAGCGGGAAAGAGAGAGAGAGAGAAAGACAGAGAAACAGAAAGAGAGAGAGACGAGGTAAAAAAAACGAACAGCTAGCGTCACTCAGACTGGCGTGTGTTATGCTAACGTTTGCTAGAATTCTCCACACCAGTTTATTAAGCGAGGTCCTATCTGTGCTTTCGGGAGACGAGGCCTTGCCACATGTTATGGTTGTCTTTAATGGTCTGGCCAGAGGAGTGCTTACACCATCTTGTGTCCTTCACTTGATATTAGAGTGATCAACATCCCACTAACAAGACAAGAGAGCTGCTACGATGGCAGTAAACCGAGTCAAGGGGCTTCGGAGAAAAATGCACGTACACCCATGTGTGGCATCTCCCTCTCTCTCGCACTCTGTCTTGCTCGCTCTCTCTCAATCGCTCAAGCACACACACACACACACACACACACACACACACACACAGAGAAGTGAAGGTCGTGGTGCTGCACCTGTCCTTGGCCTATCATATAATGTCCACACTTAAGGGCGGAAGCCTGCTCAGTTGCTGGTCCCAAAGGGAGCGGAGCTGTGGCCCTCGCCCCCTGTCCAAATACAGTTAGCGAGGTTTAGGGGTGTCCCTCCTCTGAGCCAATGTGGATATACCAGGAGGAATGCAGCCATAACAAGGTCATTCAAGAGAAAAGACCCATACATACAGCTGTGCAGCGCAAAAAGCATGCCAGCGAAGGAAGTAGAAGAAAAATCAGTGTCAGTTACATTTTTTTTTTTTAATTTTATTGCATGCTACTGAACAATAAATGCCTCCTGTCATGTCCTCCCCCCCTCCACAGCTGCATCACTGTTTTGTTTCCACGCTTCTGATCTCCTGAGCTTCATGTTATGAAGCTATGGAGCTATGCTATGAAGCTATGCCCCTGGTATGCTGAGTCCAACACGGCAAAACAGGCTTTGAAAGAAGGGGGTCCGGGGGGGGGATTGTTCTTGGCATAGTCGGGGGCAAGCGTCACCCTGTCGCTAATCGTTAGGCTTCTGCACGGAGGCCAGGGTGGGGGGGGGGGAGGTATGGGTGGGATGAGGAACCCTTAACAGTAAACAGACCAGACAAAGGAATGTGGAAGGCAGTAAAAATAGTGCAAAAAAACTAAAGAAGCCCCGCTCCCATCAGGGGACGTGAACATTAACACTTCCTCGGACCATGTCCATGTCCTTTGGCACATTACATTTTTACGAGTCGTATTGTCCTCTGAGGCTTTATAAAGATCCAAAAATAATCCTGCTACACTGAATGTGTGACAGCCATTTCTACCATTCCTGCTTTTTATTACACACTGTGTTTTGATAATTGTTTTTAACAATAGCAATAGCTGCTCGGTGAAACCATTAAAGGTTTAGTGTGTAATGCCTTAGGGACTTGGCTGCTGGCTAAGGCCTGGAAAACCACCCTGGGCACTGCCAGGAGATCAACAGGTGGCTGAACCAGCAACTCATACACACTGTGGGAGCCATGGGTGGTGGAGTGGGGGCAAGAAGTGTCATGTGTGAATAATAATACACCACATTAAGCAGTGTTTGATGGGCCGAGGTGATAAAAATGGGAGTTGAGCTTAAATGGACAAGCGACTGCGTTCAATAAAATGCAAAAGCCTGTAACCAATTACCTTGCATGGCTCGATCCATACACACTGATCCATGCATCATTTCCTCTACCGTCGACACGGCTACGACAAGCAGCACTTAACACACAGCGGACAGCAAGGAAGTGTTTTTCTGTGTGTGTGTGTGTCTGTATGTGTGTCTCTGTGTATTTGTCTCTGTGTGTGTTTGACTTTAGCCAAACCATTAGGGCTCATCCAAAGCTTTCAGTAATAAATACCAACATTTCTGGCCCACCTAAAAACAACGTGAATCTGTCTCCAGATTTAGTCCTCGTTTGCCTCAGGGACAGATATGTAGAGCGGGAAAAGACTTCAATCACAGTTTATCTCCCTAAACCTTTCAAAGTGTTCATCTGTATTCTGTCGGGATTAATTTAAAAGCGTGTCAAAAAACAGAGCGAAACCCCTACGGGAACACAGTTTGGCTGTTTTGGCCGATCTTCCTGAAGCTATTGTTTTGACGCTAAATACGGCAGAACAAGTGTCGTCCGGAGCTGGAACGCTACAGAACAAGGAGCTCGGAGCGTGAAAACTGAAAGACAGACAGAACAACGAGCGATAAGTGAGACTGTGGGGGGAGGATAATTAATGAATGGCTACGTCAGGTAATACAAGCTGTTACAGAGGGACCTCTTGTCCTACTTCTGCTCAGCCCACTCTCCCTGGGTGTGTAAAAATGCATAAACCACACACACACACACACACACACACACACACTCATGTACATAGAGGGCATGCGTATACACACACACGTACATGCACACACACTTACACAAACACACACACACATACGCGTGCATGAACAAACACACACACACACACAGGCACTCATGCATGTCTACACGCACACACATGCATGCACACAAACATGATACAAGCCAGAGGACAAAGAATAATTAACTGAGAAACACGTTTAATACAGATTTACTCATTGGGAAAAAATAGCTTGAGAAATGTTCCCTCGGTGGACAAAAAGCCAATGAGCTAAGCATGATCGAGAAAGACACTGAAAGACAAAGCAAACCTGGCAGCCAGCGAAGGCTTCATAATAACGGCAGTTAGGCTACATTACATCTGAATAAAACATCTGGGTGAAGAAGTCCATCTCGTATTCAGAAAACACGTTGGTTGTGGCTTATGGGAAACAGCAACTGATATTTTTTTTTCTTTGAGTTCACCCCTCTCTGTGTCGGCTCATATGACTCTGAACAAAGCACAGTGGACAAAGCCGGTCCAATCGGACGGCTGGAACCAAGCGGACTGACGACGGCCGCTTCACATGCAAACTGTGAAAAACGTGTTCTCGTTTAAAAAAAACTGTCAAAAAAGAAAAGAAAAAGAAAATGACTGCAGTTCATAAAAGCTGTTTTCTGTGACAGGCATTCACTACAAGACGTGACTTGTGAATGACCATTTCACTAGACTCAGTGCCCGGGTCCGCCCTCACATTATGGGCGGTAACTCCTCTGTTGGGAAGGGCTTTATTTCTCAGGTAATTGAGAGCAGTGGTGTGAAAAGGGAGTTGGATGTGGAAAAGAAAGGCTGGACTATCTCCCTCTCTTTGTTTCTCTCTCTCTCCTGTCCCTCAGAGGCCCATGGTTGCGGGAAAGGCAACCATTGTTCAATCAAGGGACACAAAAAAGGGATTAATTTAAATTTGGTTTACAATGCCACGGCTTTCGAGTTAATCCATCTGGCCTGTGCCCCCGAGTTGCCAGATACCCCCGCAATCCTCTGCCAGCAGCTCTGTCTGAAGGAGGGAGAGACCAGACCAGACCACTCCATATCTACCTATCTATCTAGTATCTAACTATCTAGTATCTATTGATCAATCTATCTATCTACCTATCTATCTAGTATCTATTGATCAATCTATCTATCTAGTATCTATCTATCTAGTATCTCTATCTATATATCTATCTGTCTTTCTCTATCTAGTATATATATATATATATACAGTATATATATATATATATATCTAGTATCTATCCATCCAGCCATCCATCCATCTATTATCTGTGTATTTATCTATCAATCTATCCATCCACCCATCCCTCCATCCATTGAACCATTCATCCACCCATCCATCTATCTATCTATCTATCTAATCTATCTTTCCACCCACCCATCCATTCCGCATTAACACAACAGGATGCTTCAATTACTGCATTAAATAATGGCCGAGCGTTCCCTGCTCGCGGTGTTTGTTTTAGGCTCTACGTCTTAATCACATCCAGCAATTACAGGCCCAGCGGTCCCACAATATGCGTCTTTGTGTCAGGCTGCAGAGGAATTACATGCAGCGCTGCAGGATTGCGGCCCCAGCAAGATGCATATCTGCTGATGGGGATCTGGAAACAATAGCGTGGCCTTCCTGGCAGCGCTGTCGCTAAGGAGCATGCATTATCCCCACTCTCCTGCTGAGACGTTACAATGAGATCCTCCATTCATTTATCACTTTTACCCTCCCCCCCCCCCCCCCCCCCCCCCCCCCCCCCCCCCCCCCCCCCCCCCCCCCCCCCCCCCCCCCCCCCCCCCCCCAAACCCCCCCCAACCACCCCCCCCCCCCCCCCCCCCCCCCCCTTCCCCCCCCCCCCCCCCCCCCCCCCCCCCCCCCCCCCCCCCCCCCCCCCCCCCCCCAGGGCGGCG
>OOFB01031976.1:1778-19136 GCA_900323305.1 Trachyrincus murrayi | reverse complement strand
GGCCAGAGGGCCATGGCTGGGCTGGCGGTGGTGTGAGTGCACACAGAAGAGATTTTGACAAGAGAAAAATGCATGCATGCATGCATGTGCACCGGCATACAAATGTGTGTGTGTGTGTGTGTGTGTGTGTGCATGCACTTTAATCTGGACACTGGACACTTTCGTATATTGTAGACACAAACACACACACACACACATGCAGACACACATGTACACGTGATTTCGGATTCACGTGTTTTTTCCCGAACTCTGAAACCCGGAGACGCAACTTCACAAGAACACTCACACATTAAAACACACACTATTAATCACATTCGCTCATGGACTCACACACACCCTCTCGTCCTTTTTTCGCCCCATCTGTGTGTGTGTGTGTGTGTGTGCTGTGTGTGTGTGTGTGTGTGTGTGTGTGTGTGTCTGTGTGTGTCTGTGTGTGTGTGTGTGTGTCCCTTTAAAGGTGAGAAACCTTCCCTTTAAGATGAAGGGAATCAATGAATAGAGAATAAGGTCCGGTCTGTGTGTGTGTGATGCTGAAGCAGTGAGTCAGCGTGATACTGTATAGCCCTGTGGAGCACACACACACACACACACACACACACAGACTGGACCTTATTCTCTATTCATTGATTCCCTTCATCTTAAAGGGAAGGTTTCTCACCTTTAAAGGGAAGGTTTCTCACCTTTAACGACAACAAGAGATTCAAAATGAACTCACATTATTCACGCTTTTTAGCAAATGACTAAACGCTTTTATCCAAAGCGACTGACAGTGAATCTCAGATACAGACTTAAGGATGTTGGGGTTCGAACCCACAACCTTTCAGCTGCGAGTTGAACTACGGTGATTAACTCACACCCGGTTGTGGGTTAGGTTATATTTACACGCCAAACAAACCCATAGGTTCATCATTTCATTTTTTTACGTACGTTGACATAAAATACATGAATTAGCCATTTTATTAGGGCATTTAAAAGTCCCAGTCATCCCAATTTCACAGGCAATTGATGATTCCCCCCCCCCCCCCCCCCCCCGTTAATTTGGGACCCCGGTGTGTGCGCCTCCTCCTCCAGGGTCTTGGTCCTCCATGGTGGGCAGTGACGAGAGCCACCAGAAGCTGGGCGTGGTGCCCTGCTCGATCCCCTGGCTGTACGCGGCGGTCGAGCACTGGAAGGAGCGCACCTGGACGGACCTCAGCGTCTCCGTGTCAGCCATCGAGCTGCGCTGGGGCGGCCGGGGGGGCCCGGGCGAGGGGGAGGAGGGGGAAGAGTCGCTGAGGGACCTGCTGGCGGAGGTGGCCCCCGCCCCGACCTCCAGCAACCCGGACCGCCCGGCGGCCCACATCACCCTGCGGGAGGACCCCCTGCTGGGGGTGCAGGTGAGGGGGTGGAGGGGGGTGGATGTGAGAGGTGGGAGGCTTCTGTGTAAGGTGTAGACACGAGGTTTAGATTGAAGAGGTTTTACTACTAACACACACACACACACGTGTACACACACACACAAACACACACGCACACACATGTACACACACACACACACACACACATGCCGGGGGCCACCCGTGCCAAGAATATATGCACTCACAGCACAGTGAGACACTTTGGATAAAAGTGTTGACCAGACTGGCACATATTTTATATACCACCACCATTAAAGCCCTTCCTCTCTCTCTCTCTCCCTCTCTCTCTCTCTCTCTCTCTCTCTCTCTCTCTCTCTCTCTCTCTCTCTCTCTCTCTCTCTCTCTGTCTCTCTCTCTCTCTCTCTGTCTCTCTCTCTGTGTCTCTTTCTCTCTCCCCCTCTCTTTTTTTATCTGTCTCTCTCTCTGTCTCTCCACCTCTCCATCTCTCTCTCTTTATCTGTCTCTCTCTCTATATATATATATATGTCTCTCTACCTCTCTCTCCCCAGCTGCGTAACCACAACAGGGTGAAGTGTCCCACCGCCGAGAGGGCCGCCTCCCTCCTGGACTCTGCCATCGCCTCCCGTCTCCACGGCAACCAGACGAAAGGAGGCGGCGGCGGCGGGGGCGACGACGTCATGGCGCCGGGGGCGTGCCACAGCTCTGTGATGTTCTTCACCATGCACGTCCAGCCGGCACGCACCGACCTCAGCGCCAACGGCAAAGGTTGCCACGCACACGCCGCACACGTTACATCCCATAATGCCTCCTCGGAGAGCCATGCTGGGAAGAGGCTGCCGGAGCAGGAGGAGTTTCCTTGAATAGGCCGCGCTGGAAATAACAAAACGCCAATCAATTTTCATGTCTTTATTGACATTACTCTTCTGTCTTCTGTCCTCTCTTCTCCTCTTTCCTCGCTCCATCGTGTCCTCTCTTCCTGCTCTCCTCTTGTGTTCTCTCCGTTTCATCTTCTCTCCTCCTCTCGTCCTCCGGCTCTAGTCTTCTCTTCTTGTGCCAGTTAAAACCTTACTTACATTTTTACTCCTGGTAACTGTTTTTCCCTTTCCTCCCCTCCCCTCTCCCGTTCCTCCTCCCCTCTCCCGTTCCTCCTCTCCTCTCCCGTTCCTCCTCTCAACTCCACTCCTTCACTCTCCTCCCCTCTCTCTCTCTCTCTCTCTCTCTCTTTGTCTGGGTAGCTTCCCGCGGTCCGTCTAGGTTGACCATGATAGATGTGTGTAGTAGTATGAAGATGATGGCCGTGGTTAACAAGACCCGGAGCGGACTCCCCCGGTCTGGACTGGCCTCCGTTCTCTATTCCCTTCTCACTGGGAACAAAAACATCCCCAGCAAGTAAGAGTTTGATATGACATTGGCTCATTGACAACGAAGGCAACAAGCTTTATGATAGAATATATTGGTGGACATTTGAAACTTTTTTTTAAAGTGTCATACCATGACACCAGCATATGTGGCTGGCTAACCCGTAAACCTTTTAATAGCAAATATTCAACAGCTGGGTTTGTATTATTATTATTATTATTGTTATTATTATTGTGACAAATCAAAAAGTTGATTCAGAAAGTTCTTATGTTGACTGCTTTGTGCAATATGGTACAGTTATGTAGTTTCTCTATAAAAGCTACTACTAAAAACGACTTGCTGCTCCATAGTTTGAGTAAGAGGGAATGTATTTAATTTAAATTCATCGATGTTGAGTTTAACAAATGACACTGACAAAATCCTAACGCACGGTAGTAGTAATAAAAATAGAAATACTAACGTATGGATTTGTTTCTTTGATGTCTGTACACCAGGGGCAGTAAACTGACCATGCTGCTCAGAGAGTGTCTGGGTCGGCCCAACTGCCTCACCACGGTGATCGGCCAGGTGTCGGACCTACCGGTTCACCTCCCTGAAGCCCTGTCCACCATCTACCTAGTGTCCCGGATCCGCAGGGCCCAGAGGAGGCCCAAGGTATGGATCCATGATACATGATACACATGGGCTTTATTATAGGTTTAGTTTATTATGTATGCATTATATTTATGTATTTTGTGTATTTTATGTATTTATTATTATTAATATTACTTATTTATGTATTTCTTTTATTGAATGAGCACCTACTCCTTTAAGCAATGTGTTTTATAATATTTCTCTCTTCCCTTATGTATATAAGTCAATGTGATACAATATGATCAGGAGGCGCTTGCCTGACCACCCCAACAACGGACTGTTCCAGCTGCTGCGGTCAGGCAAGCGCCTCCATAGTCACGCTGCCAAAACAGAGAGACTGAGATGGAGTTTCTTTCCTCAGGCCATCAGGACTGCGAACTCTGACCTCACCAGGGCCCCTACCTAGACCCTAGACCCACACACTCCCCCTCTTATGCACACACACATACAGACACACACATTTATATCATATATACTACATACAATGTCTTATATTTATATTTTCTTAGTGCTCTTACTGTAAATATTGTGCTGTAAATATTGTGTTGTTATTTTATAAAGTAAATAGTGTATACTTGTTGCCATTTGCACATTTCTGTTGAGCATTGGCACTTTTTCATTTCACTGCACACCCTGCGTATGTATGTGACAAATAAACATCTTGAATCTTGATCAGCAGTTGTCTTAAAAGGTGAAAGACCTTCCCTTTCGTGGGAATCCATCTTTACTATTTCATTATTTCTATCAAATCCTCATTTTTTATTCTGCATGTTTTTAATTCAACCGTGACACGGATCAATAACACGAGGTATCAATTAACACGCCACCATCTATCTCCATTCCGACAGCAGTCCACTTCCTGCTCCCCGTGTGGCAGAAGCCTGGGCAAAGACAAGCGGTCTGGGGGTCATCGATCCATGTCCCTGCGGTCCTTCCATTCCACCGGACAGGTCGACGTGGACGCACCCCGCCTACGCCTGTGCAGAGACCTGGACGAACGATCCAGCAGCGACCAGTCGTGCGACACAGTCATCCACATTGGCTCGGACGGCGCCGTCCACAATCCTAAAACCGCCCGGATGTTGCCGCTGACCCGGCCGCCGTTCGTGCCCATCGTCCCCTCGCTGCACCATGGGGAGTCCGCCGCGGATGACCCCGAGTTCACGGCACTCCTCCAGGAGCTGCTGAAGATCCCCCAGTCGCAGGCAGAGCAGAAGAAGGATAAACTCCAGAGAGGGAAAGTGGAACCACCAAACGTTGAGGCGAAGCCACCCGAGAGGGACTGTCTGAAATGTGAAACCTTCGCCGAACTCCAGGAGCGTCTGGGCTGCATCGACGGCAGCGAAACGGCGACGGAAGTACCAAAGCCGCCTTCCAAACACCCTTCCGTCGACGACGTCACAGCCGAGACACGGCCCCAGAAAGATATAACAGCGGCGCAGAACGAATCAGCGAATGAGGTACAGAAGACGCCGGGCCGGTCGAGTCAGGAGTACATCCATGCTCGTACGTCTGTCGGGGAGAAAAAGTCTGACGGTGCCGCTCCCGAGGACACGTTTCAGAGGGAGGATTCGGGTCTGTACGACTGCGAGGACGGCAGCGCGGCCAGCTCCACCGAGGAACCTCAGAACCAGAGTCTGGGCCGTGGTCGGATCCTCCGCACGAATCGCTCCGAAATGCCAGACTCTGCGACTCCGAGATCCTCCTCGGACTCCAGTGAAAAGGAGGAGCTTCAGGGCATGGGTGCTTCCTCCGTGCTGGGCCTTGTCCCTCAGCCCACAGAAAGCCAGAGGGTTTCTGAGGACAGCGAATGGGTTAAACCAGAATTTAGGACCTCGCCGATTGGCAAGAGTTACCCGATATCTCCCCCCTCCTCTTCTCCCTCGCCTCCTTCCTTGGCTAAAAGTGTTTTACTTGGGGACATCTTACCTCACCTCCCCACAGATGAACTCAAGGAAATGAAGGCTACCATCACGGTGACGGTTCAACAGCCACTGGACCCGGACGGTCACGACGAGATCGTCTATTCCATGGTGGAGGAGGTGACAATTAGTGGAGCGTTGGACCGGGACACGAAGGGACGAAGCATTATTCGTATCAGAGAGAATGCCCAATCGCCATCGCATACACAAGGTTCTGCCTGCTCTCAACCAATCAGAATCATTAGCAATGTCATTGAGGAATCTGGGACAGCTGACTATTCTAGTCAGCCCATTAACCCTTCGGTTTACGCCATCGCCAGGGAGCCCAGTGCTCAGCAAAAAAACCCACCGTTGAAATTCAGGAAGGAGAATAAATTACTGCCTTCCTTTATCAATCCCATGCTGGTTGAGACAGAGTGTGAATCCTACCTGGACAGCGACGAACCCAGATACACTTCTAATGTTTTCTTTACAAGCCGAGAGTCAATGACTCTCGAGCCCGGAAGGGACAATCGCAGAAATGTAGCAGAAAAGAGAACGCTAGGGGAGGCGACAGGGGCCATCGCAGTCGGGACCCCCAACCAGAAGTATGATAACATATCCACATTACCCTTAAGGCAAATGTCATGTGACTCACTGGACCTCCAATCGGCAGCTTTATATGACGAGACAAAAGCCCAAAACTACAGCAAGAGGCAGAAAAGCACAGACAGGCACTGTCCCCGAGGGGCAGAGCCTGTTTATCCCAGCACCGCTCCCCTGGGCCGGCTGGGAGGAGGTGAGGTGGCTCACAGAGTCACCGGGAATGCCCCCAAGGGCATCGCAGCTTCGCTCGGTTGCCTGGCGACCATTCCCGACGACCTCAAAACAAATAGTCTGCCAAGAGGCTGGCAGGGTGCCAACCACACGGAGGGCCGCAGGGCAGGGCGCCACATGACCGACGAGCGCCGGCACCCCAGTGGGATGGCGTCATCCACCCCATCCAGCCCCAGGGTTACCATGGAGAGGAGGCACCGCAGGCATCACCGCTCGAGGAACGACAGCCCGGACCTCTCCCCTCCACCGCGGAAGAACCACCACTCAGAGGACAAGAGGCAGGAAGGCGGTGGCGGCTGTGGCGGTGGTGGTACGCTCAACAGAAAGGCCCGGTCTTTGTTTAAAACGGGTTCAAAGTCTTTGAGCCTGAGCAAGAGGAGCGACAGTTTGAACGGGCTGAAGTCAGCCGTCGCCGAGCAGACTAGTGGCTGGAGTTTCGGCGCCAAGCTACGGCAACTGACCCGTCGGACCAACTCGCTGGGAAGAACCCCGGTGGAGTTCCAGTCCCTTGACCGAGGCAGTAGCACCACCTCGGTGAGCTCCAGGGCGAGCTCTAGGGGGAGCTCTAAGGGCAGTGTTGAGGGAAAGACTAAGGGGAGTTCCAAGGGGTCGCATGAGGAGATATTTAAGGGGAAGGGGAAGAGGAGCTATGAGGGAGAATCGACCTTAGCCAGGAATAGCAGGAGCCCAAAGAAGAGCCCCAGGTGTGCGCAGGCGGTTGAGCCCAGTCACCATTCTGGCACCTCAGACAGCTACCCGTCACCCCAGTCCCAGAGGTCCGCCTCCTCCAAGCTCTCCGCTGTGGGGAAACTCAAGATGGCCACCCCCAGACTTCGCCGGGTATCCAACCCGGGCACCAAGACCCTCGGCTTCTCCCGCAACGACCCGCGCCATTCCGTCAACCGCAGTGCCAGCCTCTCCCCGGACGGGAGCCCGTTCCACCGGGACCAGGCGTCCTGCTTCCCCTCCTTGTCCTCGTCGCCTCCCTGGTCCATCCCTTCCCTCAGCCGCACCCAGAGCCAGAGCTCCTCCTGCTGCTCGGCCACAACCAAATCCCCCATCCACGGGGTCATTGACGGACGGTTCTCTGACTTCCTGAAGGACCGGGAGTCCTGCCTCACCCCTAATACCTCCGCAGGGCCGGACAAAGGCCGAACCCCGATCGAAGAAGACGACGAAGAAGACGACGAAGACGACGACCGGCTGTTCGACCATCCTGGGCGCGCGGGCGCGGACAACGACCAACAACAACACGGGTTCCCGTCGCCGTACAGCCGGCTGACGGCGCCGCGCACCCCCACCCACCTCAGCGGGCACGGCAGCGACGTCACCAGCGTGCTGAGCGGGGAGTTGCCCCCGGCGATGGGCAAGACGTCACTGCTAGTGTTCCCCAAGCGGAGCAGCGTGGTGAGCAGCGGCTACGAGAGCCTGGCGAGGGACAGCGGGGCCCCTGGGAGCTGCATCAGCAACAGGTGCCCCACCCTCCACAGGGAGGCGCAGCCCGGCGGTCGGCCGGCCAGACGGAGGGGGTACACGGGTACAAAATGTGGCATGAATTCATAAAATGAATATGTTGATTAAGTTGATGAAAAGTATGTAATTGGTGAAAATGTTGAGGGGAAATGACGGCAGAATGATGAACTCAACGATTGGTGTAATTGATTAATAAAATATACAAATGTTTTTCCATCAAACTTTGCACATGCTTTCCTTAATTCTTAATTGTTATCAATAATATTTTTGATTAAAATGTGAAATCAATGTTTTAAGACTAGGCCTAAGTCAGATTTACTTTAGGTCTCTTTACTCGCTCTTCAGGATTCTGATTGAATAAATCTGTTAGAATGAAAATCATGGTCTACTAGTGAAAGCACAACTGTGTGTTGTGTGGTACATCTAGTTATATATATTGACTATTAAAATAAAGTAAGGTATAGGCCTATATATGTTTATGTTTACATTTTAACCAACATATTGACTGATGTGCAGTGCACAATTCATAATTAAATCTTCAACAGTAAAGCAGTTTTATAGTGAGATTGCTATTTTTCCCTTGTAAATGATAAGATCCCACTGCTGCAATTGTTGGTCTTTATGACTGTAAGCCTACAACTTAAATAACTCAACGTAAGCTACTGTAGCATTCATTCACATTTCTCCTTTCTAATCTTCCAACGCCTCGATCAGATAAGGATTAATAATATAGGCCTATGACGTCAAATTCACAACATTTCGCTAATTAAATAAGACACATAGCTTTCCATTCCAGGTCAGAGCAGTGATACACACACCAGCTAATGAATAAAGCAATTATAAAAACCAACAGCCACCGCAGTGAACTGCTACTCAATCAAGGAAAGCCGTGATCAAGTCATTAGCTAATTAACTTCGCAGGCTCGATTCAATTCAAGTCAACACTTAGGCCTACGTAATTTCACCAGGGCACGGATGAGACAGTTATCTCTTATCTCTGGGTAAATTCAGTGCAGATATCTTGAGTAATTTCCAAAAATATTGAATATGTTTCCTGTTTTTAATGCAGGAATCGGGATTATTTATTATTTTCCGTTACTCAGGCCTGATTTGGGGAAAGGGTGCGGTAGACCGACATTAGTCTCTACATGCCTCCCACCCGCCCCCTAGTGGACACTAAACTCGTCACACGCGGCAGGTGTTAAAAAAAGACACCAAAATTGTCATTTTAAGTATGACAATGTAATCCCAATCAACAGAGAAAAAAAATTCTGTGTTGACTGCTTTCTTATACTGAAAGAGGAGGGGAGGAGGAGAGGAGAGGAGTAAAGTAGAGGAGAGGAGAGAGGAGGAGAGAGAGGAAGGGCGTGGGGGGGAGGTGAGAGGAGAAGAGAGGAAATGGAGCAGAGATAAGAGGATAGTATAGAAGAGAGGAGAGGAGGGAAGAGAAAGGAAACGAGAGGAAGGGAGATGGACTCACAACCCCTCCCTCTTTCCCCTCATTGGTCTCTCTGGGTCCCAGGCTCGTACACGAGGCCCTCGACCACGAGGTCCTGGACCACGAGGCCCTCAGCCACGAGGCCCTCGACCACGAGGTCCTGGACCACGAGGCCCTCAGTCACGAGGTCCTGGACCACGAGGCCCTCAGCCAGCGGCCCCCAGGCTGGCTAGAGGGAGCAGGGGCCCCCAGGGGCCCTGGAGCTCAAGGTGTACGAGATAGACGATGCAGAGCAGGCTCAGAGACAGGTGTGCTGACTGGTTTGTTGTGTTGAGGATTTTATTTGTATTATAAATAAGAGCAGGTATGGAAAGGAATACAGAGGGAGGGATACTGTATTACTACCACACATACACTCTACTACAACTATACAATACACTACACTACTATGACAAAATACTACACTAAACTACAAAGATGTATATTACACAGTCAGAGCCAGTGAGTAGCCATCCACTTAGATGCAGGAAGTATTTAAAGAGGGCATTTAGAAAAGTTTTTTACACAGATCAATATACTGCTCTTTGATCTCCATTGGTCATTTCACCCTTCCCCAAAACGGTTCAGTTCTCTTTTCTGTGTTATGTTACTACGGCAACGGCGGCGGTTACCATATTGTACGACCGTGAATATGCTAATCCCTAATCCAGTTATGTTGAAACACGCACGGATTAGCTGTTTATTAAGATGGCTCCTTCTCAAAGTGCAGTAAGGTTAACATGTTTTACATCACATTAAAGGCGTGTTCCGTTCCACTGCTCAGGGATGAGTTATTAGATGAGACGAGGCCCTGGTGCCAGCCGCTTTCTAGAGGGTGTTCAGTTGGCTGTGACAGAGGACGGTCGAACATCCTTTTACTCTGAAAGAGTCTAAAATACACTCACGGTGTATTTTAGATACACGTCATTAAGAATGGGTTAAGTATGGGTTAGGGCGTCTCGCTCTAGAATGCCTAACCCCTTACCTGCTCCTTAATGACGCGTATCAACAGATTCAATGTGGGTTGCTTCGGATAAAAGCATCTGCTAAAATGCCACTAAATAGCAGTGAATATGACGCAAATGCAACAAACATTGTCAAGCAGTTTGGGCAGAATGGGCAAAATTGCCTGTTTTCAACAGGGTTGAATTTTTCCGTGATTCAACATGCTTCTGTGACGTCTAAACATACATTCTTGGTCCTCATTAGAAAGGTTCGTCTTGGGTGTAAATATGTGTGTATAGCTGTAGGCCTACTTAAACTGTGAAGAACGGTTTGTTATCGCCCACTGAGGATTGCTTGAGCCTCGTTATGTTTACCTGCCTGTGATAGTCATGTGACCACTTCAATCACCGGCGTGCATAGACACCCTGTGATGAGAACAAGCTCCACGCTGTCACTCATTCGTTATCAATCAATAATATGTTTTATTAAAATGTGAAATATCGGATCTTCTTTATCTACTCCAGGGCTTACTTTAGAGTTCTGATTTGCTAAATCAAATAATTCAAATCATATTCTACGAGTGTAAACACAACGGGTGTAGGCTATGTGGCGTTGACTTTAATTGCATGAAACGTTTTTTTCTTTGTATTTTAACATTTAAAAAAATTGATTGAGAAATCTGAAATCCATGGGAAGTTGAAGCCATTACTCTCACTGCAATATTAATATCGAAACTCTGGAGTAATTGTCAACTAAGGACTCACAACGCGAAAATGGCTTTAGCAGCCATTACAGTACTGGAGCCATCCATAAAGTCTGCTGTGAAAAGAGACTGAAGTAAGTGTTGTGTAGAACAGTATATATGTTGTACATATGCCAAACCTTAATCTTAACTAATGTTTCAATATTAATTCATGTTTTAATGGCTTACTATTTCATTGAGTTTAGCCCCAATTGTTGAAGCTTTTTGTTCGCATGTGGGTCCTGAGGCCAGACCAGTTGAGAACCACTGGTCTAATGACACATGTGGGTCCCGAGGCCAGACCAGCTGAGAACCACTGGTTTAATGACACATGTGGGTCCTGAGGCCAGACCAGTTGAGAACCACTGGTCTAATGACACATGTGGGTCCCGAGGCCGGACCAGTTGAGAACCACTGGTCTAATGACACATGTGGGTCCCGAGGCCGGACCAGTTGAGAACCACTGGTCTAATGACACATGTGGGTCCCGAGGCCGGACCAGTTGAGAACCACTGGTGAACGGCTGGTTGTTTTGTCCAGCCGAGGTCAGTTAGCCTCATAGAAGAACATCATGATGACAAACAAGGGGAGGACAACACTAGAAGCACTTGTATAGCCACCATATCGTTACCTTGGAAATGTTCCAGAACAACAGTATTAGCAAAAAAATACGGCACAAAATTTTTAATGGCACTCAAAGGATGGATCCCGTTTTTTTTCTAGAAGGTCCTGTATTGTTTGTGCTGTATCGTCTGTACGTTAGTTCTCTTTTTTATTTGTAAAAATCTAACTACAGGGTATATGGGAACAGCAACCAGGTGCACAGCTGACGCCAGAAAGAACAAAATAAAAATAAAAATCACATCGATATCAAAACGTCGAGACGTCGAGGCTGAGAGGCAGCCGGTAGCATCGACCTCTGAAAAACTTTTTTTACGATCGCGATGAGTCTAATGATGGATGTCTCTTGTGACATAGTATGGGATGTTGTTGCTATGTCAGAGTGGTGTGTATCTACAAAAGGAATGAGGTCACTGTTTCAGGAGAAAGTAAACATAAAACTGTGGAGGTAATAAGAGAGCGAGAGAGATCCACTGACGCATAGCAATCAATACAAACAGACCTCTTCAGGTAATGGATGGGGCATTACGACAGGACACACACACACACACATACACACTGGATGTTTGTGTAGTGAATCATCTTCATCATCAGTATGATGGACGTCACTGTCACGGTTTATAAAGGTCACATTGTTGTTGTTTAAATCCTCCAGGTTCCTCCAGATGGCTGCGCTTCCTCTGACTTAGCAAAATAAATGTATGTCTATTTTAAATGTACACGATTCATTCTCCTCATTTGTTTGTGCGGGTGTGTGTGTGTGTGTGTGTGTGTGTGTGTGTGAGAGAGAGAGAGATCTGTGTGACGCAACAGAGACAAACAGAGAGAGAGAGGGAAAGACACTCTCCTTATACTCTCTCTCTTTCTGCCCTAGTTCATTTCTTTGAAATTTAGTTTAGCCTCGTTGGAAGTCCACTTTACGTACGTCTAACCTCTTAGATTAAACACAACCAAGAGGCATGGGGTCAACTAGAGTTTAGGACACACACACACACACACACACACACACACACACATACACACATACACACACATAGAGAGAGAGAGGGAGAGAGAGAGAAAATAAAAATAGAAAAAAGTATTCAAGAGGGCATGAGCTTGAGATATATATATATATTATCATTATTAATATTATTATTACACGATTATTAACATACATAAGGTTACATAACACACCAGCCACCGTAATACCACTATAATATCAAAGAAATACACAATAAGCCTACAATATGCCAGAATGTCATCTTCTTGTGGTATTGCAAAAAGCTTTTGTTGCTAAGGGAAATCACTTTTGTAGAATTGTAGAGTGTCGTTATATATAATATTAATTCAAACAAATAGACTATGTAATTCGTTTTTAATCCCGTGTGCGGTTTATTTACCAGAACAATCATCCATTCCAAAAAGCCTTGTGATCGCGTTATATAACAAACCACTGATCTATCGGACGAACGTGCGTCGCGCCGCCACCAGGTGGCGACATTGGCCACGCGGTCAAATAGGAACGATACATATTGCGATGAGCAACACAAAAAAATGCCCGGATTGGGTCGTAAACAACCGCGGCACCGCAGAGAGCATCTTGCCGGATGACAGATCGAGGTCTGGTCTGCAATGTAACATGACGGAAACAGCCCGGAACACAGCGTTGGTGTCGTAGCGGTGATGGTCAAAGAAGCGACGACAGAGGCGACTGCAGAACCCAGAGTGCGTATGAACCGTTATGTTCCGTTACGGTGTGTTCGCGGTAATGCGTTTACCTTACCCGCACGAGTTGGTGTGCCATGAAGACATGTGTGGGCATGCCGCACTGTGGGCAACTTGCACCAATATGTTCGGGTGTTTACGTGCGATTCTCCTGTTGTGGTCTAACGTCCAAAAGATCACGTTTGTAGTTTTTTTTTAATCTTATAACAGGCTGGAAAACAAATCAGGCTACTGCGTTTATTTAACATCGATGACACGCTCCTGTTATGTACGTCTATATGCTATTTGACAACAGACACATATTAAACAAACAACTAGAAGTTTTGGAAAATGAATGGGCGCTGGGGAACACTGTGATGGAGACAATGCAGCAGCGGTACAGCTGCACACACGCGCGCACACACTCGCGTGCACACACGCGCGCGCACACACACACACGCGCGCACACGATGCTCTGTACGTTTGTTTAAAGTGGGCCCAAATATGTCCCATTGGGAATTGTTCTATTACATGTTTGTTTAGCTATTTAAATATATAATAACAGCATGTTTTGAGTTGTTGTTGTTATTATTGAGACCATATAGATACGCTCTTCATAACGCAAATAAGTTAGTTTGCGATTTTAAGATGACAAACAATTTTCAGAATAGCCTACTTTTCATCTTATGCAATCCTTATGTAATCTTGCGTATGCTAATGTATAGGCCTATATAGGCCACATTCTAAAACAACAAGAGAAAAAGTGACAACGAGGACAGTTTCGTGGCATTTGCCCACAGGAATGAACCAAATGTACCGTAATAATGTCACCTCATCCAACACATGAATTAATCTGAAGAGCTAGATACGCTTCTTCTTCTTCTTCCTCCTCTTCCTCTTCTTCTTCTTCTTCTTTGTTCGATGGTTGTCTCCAGGCACCGCTCCAAGCGTGTGCAGGCTACATCGTGTCACATTCCATGTAGTACAATACTTACAGTAGACTCTCACATGACTGCTTCACGCGGGGTATACCTCTGAGATACCGTGCCATCTCTCTCTCTCTCTCACACACACACACACACACACACACACACACACACGCACACACACACACGCGCACACACACACACACGCATGCCCTCTGACCATTCATGCTGCAAACACGTGCTTCAACCAGGCAGAATGAGGCCGGCATCCGTGCATTTCGAGGTGATGCTATTAAACATTACATAGTACTATTACACTACATTACATAGTGCCTATACTATACAGAATTCTCTCCAGTAAACGAATCACGGGATAGAACTATGGTACGTATAATTATTAAAATAAAGAGTGTTAGAGTGGGAGTCTGCAGAGTGTAGGCTATTCTTTGTTTCCGTGTCCTCAATGTTCCCAACAGCTTGGGCATGGAAAGGCATTGTGTGTGTTGTGCCACTTAATGTCCGTGATGTAACCGTCGTTTACCCTTCATCAGACCCTGTCCTCTCCACAGAGCGACTGTGGATGGTGATTTATTTTGTGTTGTAAGGGCCACTCTGCGGGGCCCGAAGGGGCCACCGTGGTTTAGAGACACAAAGAAAAATTGTCTTTTCTCTTTCCCTAACTCTTCCCCCTACCTTCTCTCATCTCCTCCTCTTCCTCTCTGACATCTCTTATCCTATCCTCCATCCGTTCTCTCCTTTCTTTCTTTCTTTATCCCTGAAACTTTGCCTTATTATTATGGTGTGACGTTTTGTTAAATTGCCAACCTATGTTAACATACAACTAATCATCTCTCCCCACTTTCTCTGTCCCCTTTCTGTCTCTCTTTCTCTCTCCATCTCTCTATCTTTTTTTACCAACTTCCTTCTCCTCTCACTTGTTAGCGTAGCAGCAAAGAACAAAGAGCGTGATTCGGGTTTATGTCGGCTTTACGGCTTTAGCACTATAAAACGTGTTCCATAACACTCTCTCTCTCTCTCTCGCTCAGGTCGCTGAGAGAGAAAAAACAGAGAGAGAACGGCCAACTGAATCTACAGGATGACTCACAAGTGAATATACCTCAGAGAGCACCACGGACTACATTACCCACAATCCTCCTCTACAAAGTGCTGCCACTGTAAGAGTATACACTGGATGCCTCGCACCTCTCTCTCGTCTCTCCTCTTCCTCAGCCAATGGGCATAGAGGATTATATCTCCCCCTCCAGAGGGGAGATCAAAAGCTGAACCTGTGCCGAGACCTCCCGTGACCTGCCCCGAGTCTGAGACCACCTACTTCCTGTCTGCCACAGCACAAGACAGGAGAGGGGAGGTGGGACTGAAGACCCCTGGGAAATATTCACACCACCTCAATCACGTGAAGCCTCACTACCTTCCACCACCTACTGAAGAAACACTGACGGGATCAGCCCGGACCACCTGAGGGTTCCACAGCTTCCTATATAGGACGTAGGCAGCTCACTTGCATTTGGAACACAGCCCTCAAGTCCGTTCCAGAGTCCAGACCCCCCTCGCAGAGCCACTGGAGGGTCCAGCACCGGTGGTTGAGACTCCTTAGTGAAAGGACCACCAGCCTGGAGGTGATGGGTAACAAGAACACGAGTGCCCCCTCAAAGGGCCTGGTTGCTGGGAGCCACGAGACCCAGGGGGAGCCCCCATCGGAGAGCTGCACCACAGGTAGTAGACAAACGTTACACCTTTTCTACTCTACTACTGTCCTGTGCTTGCTGCTGTGGCACCTGGATTTTCCCGTCTGTGATCAACAAATGATTGTCTTAACTTATCGTCTCACATGCTGATTGTATTTTTTTGTATTGTTTTGAGCTCAGGAAAAAGCAAGGCTCTCTCTGTTGTGTTGCATAACCGGGGGGCGGGGGGGATATTCAGATTCAAGTTTATTGTGACATCACAAATTTACACCAAGTATAAAGGAGCGGATTAAATTTCTATGTGCAAAACGTCCTTTGACTGCAGCGCCATGGTTACAAGGTTAAGATGTGACATCATAAAAAACAAGAAAGTAAGAATGAAGATGCATAATAAAACCATGATGATGTTACCATGATGACGGTAATTGAATATTCATTACAGCACTCGGCACGTCCCACGGCACCAGGACATGGTCTTTACACATTAAAGATCATTAAAACACAGTTAGTGGAGGGACGGGGGGAGAGGGAGGGAGAGATGGAGAGTGATGGAGGGAGGGAGACAGGGAGGGAGAGAGGTAGACAGAGAGAGGGAGAGAGAGAGAGAGACCGTGAGTCAGATAGTCTAATGAATTGGTTGCAGCTTACATCACAGAGAGAGAGAGAGATGGCTGATTGAAAGCCCGGTGGCTCTGTCTCGGTCAGCGTTAAGTCGTGTGTGAGGTCATCCCTTACTCTCGGAGCCTCCCTGCAGCCGGGCAGGTGGTCAGCAGCCGGGCAGGTGGTCTGCAGGAGACAGGGGTGTAACAGGAACACAGGGTGGGAGAGGAGGAGACCACGGGCCCCTAGCAGGGCCGCTGGGAAGCTACAGCGTTACGTAACCATCGCCCTGACCAGATAACAGAGGCTAATTATCACAGTCCTGGGTGGACACAGCGTGGGCCGGACAACAACAGATTAGAATGGAATAGAATAGAATGAAATGAATATAATTAAAAAATACTTGAATAGAATAAAATACAATTGAAGACAATAGAATAGAACAGACTATGTAATATGCATGGTGCAACTTCACGATGAACGTTGTTCATGTAATTACGTCATAGTGTTTGTTCATTTGTACTGACATCATAATGGCATCTGAGGCTTTGCTGCGGTGACCTCATAGACTGCAGGTTGACGTCATAATGTTTGTCGCCATCAAAATACGTCGGTTCATGTTTTACACGACATCACAATGTGTGTTCAATCAGCCTCATATAAATTTGTTATCCTGAGATGAGGTCATAATGTGACATAAGAATGAACCTGGTAACGTTTTTTAACTGATTATTTGTGATGCTGTGTGTTTTCTAGGGGCCCCGGGCCCCAGCCCAGAGCTGCTGGCCTCCCTGCAGACCCTGGTGGAGGCCCCCGACTACACACTGCTGCCACAGTCCTTACACCAGGTGTGTGTGTGTGAGAGAGAGAGAGAGAGACACTGTGTGTGTGTGTGTGTGTGTGTGTGTGTGTGTGTGTGAGAGAGAAAGAGAGCGAGAGAGAGACTGTGTGTGTGTGTGTGTGTGTGTGTGTGTGTGTGTGAGAGAGAGAGAGAGTGAGTGTGTGTGTGTGTGTTGTGTGTGTGAGAGTGTGTGTGTGTGTGTTTGTGAGTGCATTAAGACTGAAGCATTATTTGGCGGTTCCACTCGCTTGCG
>OOFB01031974.1:0-12964 GCA_900323305.1 Trachyrincus murrayi | reverse complement strand
AATCATCCATGATTTGTGTGTGTATGTCCTATCTGAGGAAACCAACACACCATGGTCACTGTCTTTTACTTGAGATAATGAGATAATAGTGTGTGTGTGTGTGTGTGTGTGTGTGTGTGTGTGTGTGTGTGTGTGTGTGTGTGTGTGTGTGTGTGTGTGTGTGTGTGTGTGTGTGTTGAGGTGGTGATGATGGATGCGGCCACCCCTCTGACCAACGTCCACTACCTGGGCGCCATGCGGGGAGAGATGTACGGTGCTGAGCACGACCTGCAGCGCTTCAGCCCGGAGATGGTTGCTAGGACGCGGCCCCAAACTCCGGTGGAGGGCCTCTACCTGACAGGTAAAGTGATGGACTCCTGTAGGCGTGAGCAGTTCACTGTTCGCTTGTGAGGTATAGAGAAATGCTTCTGAACCAGTGGAATGGCCGATGTTTGTCTTAATTGGTGTTTACAATGTAAGTAAAGATTTAAATCTGAATAACGGAGTTGCTTTATGAGTGTGTGTGTGTGTGTGTGTGTGTGTGTGTGTGTGTGTCCAGGCCAAGACGTGTTCTGTAACGGCATGGCGGGGGCGCTCCATGGAGGCCTGCTATGTGCGTCGGCGGTCCTCAACCAAACTCTCTACATCGACCTGCTGGCCTTGAAGACCCGCCTCAAATACAGACAGGCCAATCGCAAGAGCAATTGGCAGTGATGCAGTCACTCCCCGGCCAACCAGGAATTCCGAACGGGACTGTTTGATCGTCATGATGAAGGGTATTGCTAGGGGTACTGGGTCACAGCCAGAACCTTTTTAAGAGTAACGTAAAGTCGAGGTTTACTGAAAATGAACATTTTCACTGCAGCCAATATAACAATACTTCCAGTCCACACAAAATGAATGTGTGTGGTTCAGTGCAGTATATTGAGAGAGAAAGCATGTGTTATTGGTGATTTTTCCTTATTGAAAATAAAAAATGTATTCTCACTATTGCCGTTTGTCTTTACTTATAATTGGGATTAATAATTTACAATACCTAAATATGGTGTCACACATTGTGTCATCAATATAAATAATAACAGTAGCAGATTCAATTCGATCACATTAGTAGCAGATGTTTTATTAGATTTCTTTAGATTGATGCACTGCTTAGGTCCCCTCTGCATCTCTGAACAAATCAAAAGTAAACTAATTACTACTAGCAAGATTTTAATAGGACGGGTAGTTTAAACATTTTGGGAATTTTGTACATGTGTATGAATACATTACACATACATTTTTTTTAATAAAAGGAAAGCTAGTTTTTAGTAGGAGCGCTAGGGATGTCTTCACTGACCAATGTCTAAAAGCCAGTGAATTGTCGCTACCAAAAATCACAATCAAGCTGAAAATGTATTTATAGAGACATAGTCGACAGGTCGGCCAAATCAGCAAATCCATCACATCATCTGATCTGCAAAAGCCAATCAACAACTTCCTCTGAAGTAGGTCTGGTTCCCTCCCGACCGTCTGTCTGTCGGTGTACCCGTGTAACATAACAAAGAGATGATAGATGATGGTTGTGGAATATTGGTGTTGTGTGAATTAAAGTGTGTGTGTGTGTGTGTGTGTGTGTGTGTGTGTGTGTGTGTGTGTGTGTGTGTGTGTGTGTGTGTGTGTGTGTGTGTGTGTGTGTGTGTGTGTGTGTGTGTGTGTGTGTGTGTGTGTGTGTGTGTGTGTGTGTGTGTGTGTGTGTGTGTGTGTGTGTGTGTGTGTGTGTGTGTGTGTGTGTGTGTGTGTGTGTGTGTGTGTGTGTGTGTGTGTGTGTTTTAAAGGGACATTTCTTGTATTACATGCTTACACTTATTTACCAAACCGCCATCTGTTTTGCATGTGCTATCAGCTATCATCATCAGCCATCATGCATGACCTGCACATCTAAATAGTTGATTAACCGGCCGTTTCCATGTGCACAGCATGCCGTTTGCATCCCACCTCAGCCTCTCACACGCAGTGGGTCACTCTAATCAATTATATAAAGCTACTCAAACAAAACCCATGATCTTGGATTGTGTGTAGAGCTTCTGCTACAGAGTGCGCTATATAAACACTTCGGATGCAACTTAACAATCGCACACACTGTCTCTACTGAGTGAGCTTAACCAGTCCTCGCTCCTCCACCAACGGACCACGCAGAGAACACAGTCACCATGCTTCCGAAGACACCGCTCATCGCCGTTGTGCTCCTTGCGGCGGCATGCGTCCTCGCCACGGCGATACCAGCTCCTCCAATGTACCAAGCTTTCTGCAAGATCGTGTGGTAGGCCGACGTCTTCGTGTCTTTACGCCACATTCAAATTCTTATTCGTCTCATTCCGTGTTTGAGGGGGGAAACGAAACAATTAGGAAATAGTTTTTTCTGTCTGCAGGTTGGTAGGAATTCCCTGTGCTGATTTGAACGTGATAATAGTGACCCAGATCAAGTCCCTCGACCAATACCAGGTAACGTATTCACACTAACGGGTCAATTTGTAACAGCATTTGAGGCCAAGTTTGAGGTGACAAGTAAAAAATGCAATATAGTCTGCCATGAAAGATCTCCTGTGTTAACTAAGGAAATAACGTTTCCATTCTGGAAAGCCAAGAAACATTGTTAGGTCATGCGTGTGGTACAGAGTAGACCTAATGTTTTTTGTTTTTTTTACTTTTTTCAGCTCGGAGTAGTTTCTTTGGAATCCATCACGGCAAACCACACGTCCCTGGATGGAAGTCAGGTCGAGGGCCTCACCTTCACCATGAAGCCGATCATGGATGCCATGGGCTGTGATCTTGGCGTAAGTCTGACTGCGTTCTTGTTTTTTTAGAAACTCTTGTTTTTCCAATGTTGCTCACACAAAATGACCACCGGCCGTCATTCATTCTCTACTTTGGTCTATCATTTACATTATTTTAAAAAAAGATACATAAATTAAAGGACATCATATTTTGCTACTTTCATGAATATATAAGGCTGTGTGTTTCTCAAGTGACCCAGTTTGTTGGACAACAGACGACTACAATGTGTGAACTTCTGTCTGAAACTCTCTTCGTGTTCCCAGGGCTCGTCTAAATCTCAGTTCTGGATGAGTCGCCTAGACAACGGCACGAACTACTGCAACCTCTACAAAGTAGTGCAAGGTGGGTGTCATCACCGCCCATCGAGACCTCACACATGCCATCAAGACCTCACACACCGCCATCGAGACCTCACACGCGCCATCGAGACCTCACACACGCCATCGAGACCTCACACACGCCATCGAGACCTCACACACGCCATCGAGACCTCACACACGCCATCAAGACCTCACACACACCTTCTCCAAATGGCCAACCTGAACCTTGACTAACATGAGAAACCGTGCAGACACACTAATCAAATAACTACTGTATTGCGTTGAAAACAACTGGTGTGTATTGTCCAACCCCTGCTCATTTAAAATGGTGCTCACCCCGCAAATGTTTGGTGAAATATTTATCTGAAGTATTTCTAGATCCTCTATAATGTCATTCCAATGCAGAGCACATCGTGTATGATTCTGTGAAGTCTGAAAGCTGTCCCGTTCATGTGTGTGTCTCCTTCCTGCGGCAACAGGAAGTAGTATCAGCTCTGCTCCAGGTTTCGTGGAGTACACCAATGAATGGCTCTGCCTGGGACTGGGACTAGCTGCCGGCTGCGAAGCCTGAGCAGAGCAACGCCATGCAGAGGAGACACAGAGAGAACACTGCAGAGTCTCGTGTTTGTTTGAAACCTTGAAGAAAGTCATCCAGGAACCTTGTTGTCTTCATGAGTACAAATTGTGCGTGCACTTGGGGTCTGGTGAAACCTTGTTCATTAAATTGGCTAACTGTTTGCTCTAAATTGTTAATTTGTCAATGACAACCTTTCTCTGACATGTAGGTTTTGTTGTTGGCTTTGAGACAATGTGAGAGAAAATGAAAAATAAAAACGTGTAATAAAAAAATGTTGTTTCTTGGAATGGTTTTCATTGTAGATTTTTGGAGATATCTTCTTATTCTACTCAACCTTTATTTCACCTCGGGAAAGAGAGATAAATTGATTATGATAAATCGACACCAGATCTGTACAGGAAATGGCAGAACAAAGAGAGAATTGCGCAGTACAGTACAAAACAGGGGAAAAAAAACTTAATAAACTTAATAATCATATCTGCTTTAATAATCATTCAAACCTCAACTAATTCAGTAAAATGTAATCGGGAAACATTTCTAATTAATTCAATCGGAAGATTCCATTTTGTAATCAAAATGTATCAATAAATAAATTAGTATTATTATTATTATTATGTCAGGCGTCCCGCCAGTGCTTGGGTTGCCAGATTGGCAAGATGTAATGGCTTACTAAAGATCTAAGATTTCTGACTTATGTTGTATAAAGTTTAGAATATATGTAATATATGTATTTAATATCAAAGTCAAAGTGTTTTATTGATCACTTGCACAGTACAACACAGGGTCATTTCTAGCCAGTGAAATTCTTGTGACATGGCAAGCCCACAATACGTAAAACATCACAGAATAATATTAAAAAGTTTTAAAAAGTTAAGAAAAACATACATGCTAAGATAAATAAACACTAGCATTTATAAGTATAAAAGTGTAAAGTATAAAGTGGAGGAGTGCGGATAGATATGTACATAAAATTAGGTAAAGTGACCAGGGCATAAGTAACCAGTGATCAATATGATCAATAGGTAGTGTTACTGGTTGAGAAGCCTGATGGCTTGTGGGAAAAAACTGTTAGTGAGTCTGGTAGTCCGTGCCCGAATGCTCTGGAAACGTCTACCAGACGGCAGCAGTGTGAACAGTCCAAAGCCTGGGTGGCTGGAGTCTTTTGTGATTTTCTGTGCTTTCCTAAGGAATCGTGTGGTAGATGCCTTGCACAGAGGGTAGAGGGCAACCGATGATGCGCTCCGCTGTCTTCACCACCCTCTGGAGGGCCTTACGGTCAGCAGCGGTGCAGCTGCCGTACCAGGCGGTGATGCAGCCAGAGAGGATGCTCTCAATGGTGCACCTGTAAAAGTTACTCAGGGTTTTGGCAGACATGCCAAACTTCTTGAGTCTCCTCAGGAAGAATAGGCGCTTTTGGGCAGTTTTCACCGCCGAGTCTGCTTGCTTGGACCAGGTGAGGTCCCCATATTCTACTGAATAATTAAGCATGTTGAATAATTAAGCATGTTACTTACAATTGGTTTAGCAATTCCAAGGGTTTTGTAGGTTTGGTTTGGCAACCCGTTCGAGAGCAATATTAAAATAACCACTGAGAAGTGAAGGGGTAGAAATGAGAATATTTGGAAAACCACCAGGGGATGAGTGCTTGAATTTAGTTTTTCAGTTTCTAAAGATAACAAAATGTATATATATATATATATATATATATATATATATATAATTTAATTAATATAATAAATATATATATGGAATTTAAGTTATAGTTCGTTTGGTTTGTTGTTCTATGAGAAGTAGGATCCCTGATTCATACTCCTGTTCAGGCGGTGGCGCTAATGCACCGAAAGCTTGTTCAGCAACCGCCAAAAAAAAAAACACTAGAAGAAGAATAATAAGAATACGACGAAGAAGAAGACGACGAAGAAGAGTGGGGGGAAACAAAGGAGCACCGAGTGAGTGCGTTTTTGTTGTTGTAGATTTCATAATGCTCGCTCCCAATCAGCGATATTTGAGCTTGTATCGATGATTTGGGAGCCGTTAACCGTTAATGTGTCGGCGGGAGTTCCTCGCCTGCGCGTGAAGCCGTCCTGTCCATCAGGCGCGAGCCTAGCTAACAGCTAGCTTTACTTAAACACTCGGCCAATATCCTCACCGCTTTTACACCGAATAAAGATACGGGTGTGGATCGGCGACCCGGTCCTTGTGTGGTACAATAAGCCACGTACTTTATAAGTGACACTAAAACGTGTGTGTTTATTACACGTCTCGGTGTGCTAGCCGCTAGCTAGTAGTAGGCCGCTAGCTGTAGCTAACCATTCATTCATTCATACGAGTTGTCCCCTAACGACGTGTCTCTGTCTGTAGTCCAGGTCCTGGCGACGTGTCTCTGTCTGTAGTCCAGGTCCTAACGACGTGTCTCTGTCTGTAGTCCAGGTCCTGACGACGTGTCTCTGTCTGTAGTCCAGGTCCTAACGACGTGTCTCTGTCTGTAGTCCAGGTCCGTGTGCTGAGAAGGGCAGACCGCCATCATCATGTCAAGTAAGTGTCCCTGCACGACGTGTGCATCACTTTAACTCCTCTTTAACGAGTTAGGAACTAATTAATCTGACGTGTTGCTTTATGTCATAAGTATTGACGTCCAAAGGCTACTTTGTAGTGTTGTGTATTAAAGGGGTAGAGGTGACTTGTATTTACTATTTTAATTTTTCAATTGAGTCCTGTGAGCCTGTGTCTACCAAGTTTGAGACTTTTTTTTGTGTACTTAATATTTTGTTGTTGCCTTGCCTAAACATGCCAACCTTTGTCCTTGATGCATAGTGTTCCAGTGTAAGGGGTAGTCCACTCCTAGGTGTGCTGTTATTGAACTTAATGAAGTAATGCAGCTTTTACCATGGCCACTTGTGAATCATTAAAAATACATTATTCATATTTTTGGACGATTCTCAAAATATAAACCGTTATATGGCACTTTTTGTTGTATTCCTGAAAACAAATGGTCTGACTGGAGAAATATACGTGTCTGACTAACGCCTGGAACATAATAAGTCAGGCACCATAGGTAACATGAGATTCATATGAATGAAAACATTACCTTACTACTCCTGTAAATGGAGAAGATCCTATTAACCACATGGCAACGGAAAAGCTTTCTAACATAGTCCCGCCAGCCAGACTACTTTATAGACTACAAGAGATGTCAGAAACTGAGTGATTACTGCACATATATGTACACTAAAATGCTTAGTTCGGTCTTGTTGTAATGCACTTCGTGGAGGGTTCTTAGCCCCGCGTTGTGCCTTATTTCTCTACATTTACATTTAGGGCATTTAGCCGACGCTTTTATCCAAAGCGACTTACAAGTACTTAACTATTTCAGGGACATTCCCCCTGGAGCAACTCAGGGTTAAGTACCTTGCTCAGGGGTACAATGGTGGCAGCAGACCCGGGGATCGAACCCATGACTCTCCGGTGCTCCGTCTGGAAGCACTGTTCCTTACCCACTAGGCTACCATCTCTGTAACAGCACACCCAAGTCATGGATTATCCCTTACATAATGCACACCTCAACGCTAAAATATTCACTGGCCCTGCTATAAAATAAACGATGCTAGCTTCATTGGTCAATGATGAGTAAGTACTTAACTCCTTGGTTGTAGAAGTGGAATGGAAAGCGGCTAAAAGCCAGTGCTTGATTATGTGGCCGTGACTGCCCCCTTGTGGTGAATGCTTTTCTTGTTTTGTTCCACAGAACGACCGTCATATGCCCCTCCCCCTCCCCCGGCCCCCACAACAGTAAGTCCACTGCTTTATCGATTACCCTCTTCCAATAATGCCACGCTTGCGCATTGATATTGACATTATTGAGTTTTTATGTGGGTGTGCAAGCGTGTACCGTTTCTCTAATCGGCCGGGCACAGTGCGCTTCATGTGCAGAGTTAACTCGCCTGGTGGTGGTACTGGTGTGTGTCCCACAATGCACCAGGTCGGTGATGTTTATTATTGACACGATTGAGTGTTCACAATGAAGTTGACTCATCAAGTGTGTGTGCCATTTGTAAAAGAAACAAACTGAATCTAGTCTCTACACTACAGGCAAATAGACAGTTCACGCCACCGTATTGTTTACCTAAGTATCCTAGTGAGCCAAGTGATCATAAGACAAGTAAAATGTTTACTATAGAGAATCCGTTTGAATCCTGTGCTCTTGTTTCTTTCTTATTGCACAACAACTCCGCCATGTGGCTGAAACCTTCATGTTTGCTATTTGTGGACCCATGTATTCCTAACCCTGGCAGGGTCAATGCTCAGCCAGCGGTGCCAGACAGGACCACTTCATGACTCTGTAATACACTCGTATTTCTGTGTGTATACGCAGAAACGGGACCAATGGCGCGATTTTACACAATTTCTTTGTAGGCCGAGGGAGAGCACAGATTTCCTGGCAGTTGATTTCTGTGTTTTTCAAAATAGATTCAAGCTGTGTGTGATGCTGGGCTTTTTGGAGAGAAAGTTGTCACATAAGGCAAACATTTTCCTTTCCCCCCAATGTTCTGCCATGTTCACTCGCTTATTCAGAATGTCTGCCTGCTAGCTAGACCGCTAGCTAGCGCGCCGATCTGGTTGGCTTCGCCTAGCGACGTGCGCGCCATGTATGCAAATCATTACAAACGAGCAACAAACAAAATTCCATATTTATTTATTTGAATTTAGTTTTTTATTCTTTTACACGTTTGTCCCTCTTCGCTCCTCTTGTTTGTAAGCCATTTCTCATTCGTGTTTTGTCTCATTTGTCTTCCATTAGCAAATGCCCTCCACCCCGGGTTTTGTGGGCTACAACCCTTACAGCCATCTGGCCTACAACAACCTCCGCCTGGGAGGGAGCTCCGCTGGCTCCAGCAGGGTAATGCGCTGACCTGGAAGGTCTATGGGGGGCTTGGGGTGGGTGGGTGGGTGGGTGGGGAGGAAGTGGGTGGGTAAGGGGCGGGGCCAGTGTTGGACACTAGTGATAGGAGGCCCAGCACAAGTGATTTTTGAAGGGAAGGGCGAGTGGATTTAAAATGCATCCCGCAATATGAATGAGCAATTAAATGAACAATTAAAACTGAGCACTCGAGACCAGACGTGAATACCCAAGCATAGAGCTGAACTGTAGTTTAAATGGGGAAAACATGGGGGTTGTTTCTCTAATACATATTTCTACTTTTGGGGATCAAAAACAAGGTCTCCATTTAATGTCTCCATTTGCTCTGAAAGGGTCTCCATCCCCCGAGTCATGTTCAGCCCTTCACGCCCCCGCTTGTTGTGCTCGGAGCATGATTGCGTTATTATTATGATTTGTGTATATAATCAGCTGCCGGTTGTGATCCTTGTTAGCACCACGTGTCCCTGTTATCTTCTGACTTCTGTGTTCTCCCCTCTCTTCTTCTACCTCTTTAGGAGATCACGCCAGTAAAGGTTATTAACTCAATTTGTCATTTCTAGATATTTTTAGTCAACCAATGGGCAGTTCACTAATTGATGAATGTAATTGAGTTTGCTTATTCTGCTTTAACACACACATCCCATAGACTGTAATGAGACGGCATTTAACCCAAAACACTAGGTCATAATTTGAGTTGGTCTCCATCCAGCAGGCACTTTCTTATCCCCATCTCCATCCTGTCCATCAAGAGAGACTTTAGTGTTTCTGTTGTCCCGATGTAATGACCGTCTGTTAACAAACATCCCTTTTCCTCTCCCTTAACTCCCCATACTCTCTGGCGACGAAAACAACCCCTTGTTCACACCCATTATGTCCCCCCCCCCCCCCCCCCCCCCCCCCGCCCCCGGGAGGGGGGGGGGGGGGGGGGGGGGGGGGTGAAGGGGCACACTCTATTGTGTCTCCCTCTTGGGGGAGGTGGGGGTGACGGGTGAGGGAGAGGCTCAGACAGACCAGACGGTGGGGGGCCGGCCATCGTCAACACCGTCATTTTGCTTCCTTACAGAACCGACACACACACGGGGGGGGGGGGGGGTTGTGGGCCACAGGTGATTGGCCCCTCCCCCAAAACACCCATCCCATCATCCTGCTCCCCCGCCGTGCTCGCTGGCGTCCGCGGGCGCTAGCTGTGAAAGAGCAGCGGTGTTGTCGACTTGTCTTGCTTGTCTGTGTGCCCTTCGATGTGTGTCTACGTGACATCTGTGATGCTGCTGTTCTCTCTCTGGTCGATCTGCCATCTCCTCCAGTCTCCTAAATGGCTCAATGGGTTTCATGCCATGCATCCATATGTTAATAACACTACAACACATGAGTAATAATGAATCTGCCTGCTCATACCTAGTATGTTATGAGGCGAGTGATGTAGAAGCATAAGCCTTAGACTGCCATGGGCAATATGTTTGCATCAACCTGGCCGTGGCACGAGACCCTGAGGTGTACCTACTGAGATGAGATTGTGGTTTACAGTCCTGTTTTTGTGTGTGTGTGCGTGTGTGTGTGCGTCAGGTGTGGGACCAGGTCAAGGCCTCCAACCCCGACCTGAAGCTGTGGGAGATCGGTAAGATCATCGGCGGCATGTGGCGTGACCTGACGGACGAGGAGAAGCAGGACTACCTGAACGAGTACGAGGCGGAGAAGGTGCGTCTGCTCCGTTAGCCCTGAAGCCGCGCGTCACATGCACGCGTGTTTAGCTAAGCGCTATAAGAACAGAAACACAAACGGTCGTGTGTAGTGAAAGGTTGTACAAGCAAATGATTAGAAGGGAAAATCCAAAATCAAACGTTAAAGTTGTCTGCTTTCTCCTCGTTCAGATCGAGTACAACGACTCCCTGAAGGCGTACCACAACTCCCCGGCCTACCTGGCCTACGTCAACGCCAAGAACCGCGCCGAGGCGGCCATGGAGGAGGAGAGCCGCCAGAGACAGAGCCGCATGGACAAGGGAGAGCCCTACATGAGCATCCAGCCCGCCGAGGACCCGGACGGTAGGAGTCCTCCCGGTTCACACCGGGAGACCGTGTGTAGACCAACACGCGATACGCTCTGCCGTGACCGAGTCTGACTCGGACCGACGAGCCACTGAGGTCCACGCGGCGATCCCACGAGACGTTGTCGTTATTAAAATAACAGTGCAGCGAGGAAAAACCATCAGCTGATAAAAACGCGATTCTGCAGCATGAATTGACTTATTTCCTCCTGTGTTTATTCTTCTGTATTCCCTACGATACAAACGGGGCTTTCTGCCTCAATGTTGTCACTTGAGTATCAGCACCTCTGGAAAGGAACGCGTGTTCCACGCCATAAAGGAAGTCGTTGAGGTGGAGCCGGACGTTACATCTCACACCATGACTGCTCTTCATTAGCGGACCGTTACATCTCACACCATGACTGCTCTTCATTAGCGGACCGTTACATCTCACACCATGACTGCTCTTCATTAGCGGACCGTTACATCTCACACCATGACTGCTCTTCATTAGCGCAGTGCAGAAACGATGCCCTGATGACGCGTACAACCGCACTCTTCTCAGTATTTAAAGTAGAAGAACGCCGCCTCCACGTTTCCTCTTCAGCTCTCTCCCTCTTGTGTCCCGCGGCTCAGACTACGACGACGGCTTCTCCGTGAAACACACAGCGGCCGCCCGCTTCCAGAGGAACCACCGGCTCATCAGCGACATCCTCAGCGAGGTGGTGGTGCCCGACGTGCGCTCCGTGGTGACCACCGCCCGCATGCAGGTCCTGAAGAGGCAGGTCCAGTCCCTGATGGTTCACCAGGTACGGGTCCCCACGCCGGCCGCTCCGTAAACCGCCTCTGGGTCGCTTGGGTTTGAGATTTCATTAGAGCGGCCACTAATTACTATTCATCTGTTCGACTATTTTGTTCATTAAGCGCCTAATTTTCATCCAAAAAATTCAATTGACCATTTAGGTAAATTTTACTTTGACAAATGCCTTTTGATAATGCAGCACAAAATACCCTGTGAGGGTCTGCAGTAAGGCCTGCTTATTGACTGTAGGTTTAAACTTCTCCAGCCGGCCAATGAGTGGAGCCAAAAGCGACTGTCGTCCGTGCAGCAATTAACGTCTTGTAGTTTTGTTATCGAAGTAAAATATGATTCATTTAAATGTTTTATAAACCAAAAAAAACAACGGTCAGTCGGTTAAATTATTACATTTGAAATATTCCCTGCCAGCATAATCGATTGGGCAGCAGCCCCAGATTTGGTATCAGATTTTTTTTCTTTGGTTTTTCAAGCTGATTGTCATTATGCTGTCAGATTAGCGTTATGCTGTCAGATTAGCGTAATGCTGTTAGATTAGCGTTATGCTGTCAGATTAGCGTTATGCTGTCAGATTAGCGTAATGCTGTTAGATTAGCGTTATGCTGTCAGATTAGCGTTATGCTGTCAGATTAGCGTAATGCTGTCAGATTAGCGTTATGCTGTCAGATTAGCGTAATGCTGTTAGATTAGCGTTATGCTGTCAGATTAGCGTAATGCTGTTAGATTAGCGTTATGCTGTTAGATTAGCGTTATGCTGTTAGAGTAGCGTTATGCTGTTAGATTAGCGTTATGCTGTTAGATTAGCGTTATGCTGTTAGAGTAGCGTTATGCTGTCAAGATTAGCGTCCTGCTCTGCTACTCTCACCCCCCTCACCGTCACCTCCTCCTCCTCCTCCTCCTGCAGAGGAAGCTGGAGGCAGAGCTCCTGCAGATCGAGGACCGCCACCAGGACAAGAAGAGACGCTTCCTGGAGACCACCGAGTCCTTCAACACCGAGCTCAAGCGGGTGAGTGGGCCTCTCCGTGTTGCCCGGGAGCCCTCTAGCTGTAGGAACAGGAACTGATTTCATTACTGCGTGGCCGACGCGGCACAAACAAATGTCCACATTGGAAGGACAGAATGATGGTAGTAGTCAACA
Source organism: Trachyrincus murrayi (assembly GCA_900323305.1). NCBI lineage: Eukaryota > Metazoa > Chordata > Actinopteri > Gadiformes > Macrouridae > Trachyrincus > Trachyrincus murrayi. The sequence goes on along the minus strand of OOFB01031974.1, from coordinate 380 downwards.
GTCAGCCGTACGGATGCCCAACAGACAGCAGTGTCATCCATCTGTCTGTGTGTTCCCTCCAGCTGTGCAGCCAGAAGGTGGAGGTGGACATGGACAAGCTGGCGGCGGAGATGGCGGCGGCGGAGGAGGCGGCCCGGCGCCGGGCCGAGGAGCGGGAGCGCGAGGCGGCGGAGCGGGCGGAGAAGGCGGCCCTGCAGGCCCAGGAGGCGGCTAGCAAAGCCGCTGCTGCCGCTGCAGCCGCCGCCGCTGAGCCCCCGGGCCCCGGGGGGCCGGGGGACGACAAGCCCTCACCCATGGAGACGGGTGAGCATCCTGAGCGAGGGAGGGCACGGAGGGCGGGTCTTGTTTTTTAGTGGGTGAGGCTAGAGATGCTTGTTGGA
>OOFB01031970.1:9305-27783 GCA_900323305.1 Trachyrincus murrayi | reverse complement strand
AATAGACAATACATAGTATTTACAAGCAAACAAGTTAAATACAATTAAAAGTAGAAAGTTTTGTATTGTCCATGGTGATGCGGTGCTGGCTGGTCAGCAGGCTGGTAGCCTTCAGGTGGTGTGGCCAGGCATCCAGTCATGATTGCAACAAGACACTAAAACATAGACAGCATTATGGTTAGGCAGGATGAACAAGTAACATGTAGGAAACCTCTAGTCTAGTACCTATCGACAGCAGGGGTAGGCTAGTGCTGGCTAACAGGTCGATTTAGCTGTAATGAGAGCTGAGGTACACTCCTAGGATCCAAATGAGAGGGTAAAAAGATAGATTTAGAGTTGAATTTTTCAGCAGAGTCAGCTTCTCTGATTACAGGTGGCAGAATGTTCCACAGATTGGACGCTCGATAAGAGAACGCTCTGTTTCCTGCTGATTTCTTTTTAACTTTTGGAATTGATAGAAGGCCAGCTCCTGAAGACCGGAGGGGCCAAGAAGGACAATAAGGAATAATAAGGTCCTTCAGATAGGATGGTGCTAATCCATGTAGGATTTTATAGCTTAGTAGTAGCACCTTAAAATCTGACCTCGCATTAATTGGAAGTCAGTGGAGGGAGGAGAGAATAGGAGTAATATGGTCAAATTTTCTAGTTCTAGTTAAGAGTCTAGCAGCGGTGTTCTGCACAAGCTGGAGGCATTTCGTAGGAAGGAAAGGAAGGTTAGAGAGGGGCCAACAGCTGCTGAGTACCTCAGGGTCTAGGCCAGGCTTCTTGAGCAGAGGTTTATCACAACAGTCTTAAAAGTAAAGGGAACTGTTCCAGTAGACAAGGACAAGTTCATGATGTTAAGCATAGCAGGTCCAACCATTGGGAAGAGTTCTTTAAGAACCTTGGTAGGGAGAGGATCCAGCATACAGGTAGTGGGTTTAGATGCCTGTGTTAGTTCAGCAAGTTCATCAAAGGAGATTGTGCTGAACTGCAAGAAGGTTGCTTCAGGGGGGACACGTGGTGCCGCTCTTGTAGGATGTTCAAGATGAGTTTCTTTTCTAATTGATTCGATTTTATGTTCGAAGAATTCCAAGAAGTAGTTTTTTGCTGCGAGGGAGGAGCCCACTTTCTGAGGTTGTTTCTGCGTCAAACTTTTTACAGTGTCAAAGAGAAACTTAGGGTTGTTCTTATTTACATTAATGCAGTTTTGTTTGAGGGTGCGAATGTCTTCATTGAACCATGGTGCTGGTCTTTTTGTTGTTTGCTTTTTAACAATAAGAGAAGCAGCAGAGTTGATGGATGCAGATAAGACACTGTTGAAGTCATCGGTGAGACTATTCACGGAGCCCCTATAGTCAAAGAGAGGAACAAGTGACAGGGGTAACTTATCTGCCATGGCTGCGGTAGTTGCAGGGGTGATACGACGGCAGCTATAAGTAGCCTGGCGGTCGTCGCGGGGCAAAATACCACCACCTGGAAAGTAAGCAAAAAGTGGTCAGATAAGGCAGAGGTATAAGGTGAGACAACCAAGTCTGAAATATCAACACGACGGGTCAAGACAAGATCCAGTGTGTTTCCACCAATATGGGTAGGGTAGCAGAAGGCAAGTACCTCAAAAGATGAAAATGTATAGTTATTTTGATTAGCATTCGTTATTTGATGGCACTGTTGAAATCTGTTGACAGGCTTCCCCACCCGCCATCTTTATTGTTTTTTTTTAGTACAATGAACGATGTCATCAGCGATGTTTGATTAGGCGATTTAGAAAAAATAGACATCGCACAGCCCTAATTAGGGATGTGAACAATTGGCTTTTTTCATGGTCGAATAATTTATTATTTTGGACTGCCAACGGGGCCAGAAATGAACACCTTGCAGGTGCCGAATGCCGTAGAAATGTTCCTATTGGCGGCGCGAAAATCTTTGCGGCTGCAAACTTCTGCTTCAAACTTCTACCCTACACATTGGAGGTGCCAAACAGCAATCGTAGGCTATATTGTTACTGCAGCTAATATTATCCATCAATTGGCCTTACGTTTTTGTGATCTGAAAAGGTGGAAGCATTTCGTTGGATCTCTGACTGTCACAGGGCATGTCATGTCCTCCTCTCATCTCCCTAACGCTTACTTTTAATTTGTCACCACCAGTTTGAGTTGTTTCGTTAAGCCCAAAGCATATATTCCCATTACGCGCGTAGACTGCGTCGTACTTAACGCTCTACATCCTGCCTATTATTTCCCCATTTATCGAACATTGAGTGGAAGATATCTCACTCACCGATATGACTGTGTTCGTTGCTTGCTATAATCGAAAGTAGTCTGAACAATGAAACTGATTGTTTGCAAAAGGCTTCAAAATATTTGTAATATTAACTTTTAAGACTCATTTGACTGCAAAACACTGGATATTTTCAACATCCCGCTTTGCTGTAAGTGCCCATGCACCGGAGTATACACTCTAAGTTTACTCTACATTGGAGTATCGTTCTTGTAGTTCTCGTAAAGATGATAAGGTAGATGTAATCGACAGAATTAGCTAAATATGACAGATGAGAATGTCCCTATGAAAATCAATAGATTCAAACAGATTTGTATTGTTTGAACTATTGATAATAGAGGCGAGAGTATCGAAGAAAGAACCTCAGAATACAAATGCGTCTTAAAAGTAATATTTTGAAGACTTTTGCAAAAAATCTGTTTCACTGCCCGGACTACTTTGAATTATAGCAAGCAACTAATGCAGTCATATCCGTGAGTCATAACGTTTTTTTTTTAAAGATATCTTCCATATAGCCCCCTTCACTCCACAGACAGGTTTCTACTATTTTAGACACAGTGAAAAAATAGCATAGATTACTGTTTAATATCACAGAACACATACTAACACGTTAAAAAAAATTACTTTAAGCAAAAAAAGGTTGTTGACCCAAAAATGTAAAATCTATTCTTGCCGCCATAAACGAATAATCGATAATTCTGTCACACCCCTAGCCCTAATATGTTCCAAGGCCTCTACATACCTGTGATCTCTCCTTTCAAGCACGATTTGATACGCATTTCAATACATGGGCTCCGAAACGATACAGCAACGATACTTTTAGTTTGAAATGATTCTGTGCGATTCGATTTGAAAAGCTAAGTGTTTCAGTTAGATGCGATTCGATGATACCCTGTACTGAGTACTTCGAATAATAAATGCAGTTTTCAGTTACCACAATAGTAAGAGAAGTAGTAATTTTTAATAACACGTTAGGTGTTTAAAAAAAAAAAGTATACTAAATTAAAACTGCTCGCAGCTTCAAACAGATTTACCCTGTTCACCGGCAACCACCACCCCAGCAACCGTAATAATTATTGATAGTCATATTGTTACAACACTCATAATTACAACACTCTTAAGTACAAAAGGACATTTCTCAACAAATTGCGCTGTGAATGGTGGCTGTTGAAAGGCTCACGCTAAACTGGATTGCTGGCTTCAAATGATATAATATATTATGAAACCAACTAGTTTACATTCATATTATAATAGAACAAACAATTATAACACGTAGAATTATAACACTTGTAATTTGTGTGAATCCGACTCATGGTGTGAGTGGTGTCAAATCTCATTTAATCAGACACATCCATAGAGCATCCGTATCAAATTTTGTGTCATTTGGGCAGGTGGTTAATTTTAAGATGATTTTTGAAATTTTCCCGAACTTTTCACTGTACAGAAAAATCTATCCTGAGGGACTTAATGGCTCCAAGAGGCAAATATGTTCAGCATGTCAAATAAGGCATATATACCAAGTTTCAGAAATTTCAAAATACAATTACAGAGACATTACATACTTAACTAAAGAACATTACACTTAAACTTATGGAAATTATATTTTCATAATAAACAAGTTCAGAGCTCACAATGTAGTTCTGCATATTTAAAGTATTCACCAATAATCCCCCCCACCAAAATGGTGCATTCCCCCGGGAACACCCCTACAAACGCCCAATGGCAGCTCCAGCCCTCACTCGTGGAGAGTAATAATAAGGAAGTACCGGTAACTTGCGATGTCTCATTTAATGCACTGATTAATTTACCAACAAAGAAATACAAATAAAGGTAAATTATTCAGAACTTACAATGTGTTGTACAATATAATGAATGAAAATGAGCATAAAGAAAAGTACCACTCCTTGCCCGGTAAAACAGCAGTGTTACAGTCATGGCACAGTATGATAAATGTCCAGAAAACAACCACGCATTAACACGGATACGTTTGCTGGCGTTGTTGAACTTGACAGCGACACCAGCCATACAGAACCGAAACATGGTACCTTCTGCTCTCCAGACGCAGTGCCATGGGTACGTGAGCAAATAGGCACTGTTTCGATATGTTAAAAGACATGTCAAGTTGTGAACTATGCCTAACATGATTGACTGCATGACATACTGTTAAACGATTTTGTTTCGGTGCTACCTTTTTTAATTGTGTTTTTAGAAATGTCTTCTGGAACAGAATGCGGAAGTTCCGGGCTCGTTGCTTGGAAGCGCAGATGATTTGTTGATTTGAGTTGCAGTTGACCAGTTAGTTACAGAGCAATCATGAGGTGCATTTTGGAAGATGGAAGAAAGACACTAATTCCTACAAAATGTTAAAAATCAGCGATTTGTAACAATTTAATGGATTTTCTGACTGATGCATATGGATTGGTCTGGGTCCCGCCAACCGATGCACTCGCATCGTAAACATTCAAATCGGGGACCGATGCACATCAGTGAATCGTTACACCCCTACTATTTAGCATAGTAGTTACTTGTTACTGTTATTAACTGGTACCGAACACTTTCATTGGAAATGGCTTCAAAACAAACAACAACTTTTAATAACAAATAATGTTAGCTGGGATAGCATTTGCTTTCCGTTAGCCGCTTCCATTGACTTGGAGAGTTACAGTAGCCTAGCTCCTGTTCATGTGAGGGGAATACACTTTTAATTACTTTCCAAATATTGTGTGTTCCGAATAGTCGCTTATTCAAAACGAATAAGCGAGTCTCAGTAACAACACAACAAGATTGTAATTTGTCTACAAACACAAATAATTGAAAACACGAGATTACCCTCCGCGTGGACTACCAAGCCAAGCACTACCCAGCTGATAATATAATTGTGCCAGCGGCGCATCACAGGTAGCCTAATAATCACAGCACAAAAATAGTGCAGAATTATCTGTGTGTAGACAAACTACGATCTTGTTGTTACTGCATTCGCTTTGAATAAGCGACTATTCGGAACACATTAGAAATCTTTGGAAAGTAATTAAAAGTGTATTCCCCTGACATGAACAGGAGCATGGCTACTGTAACTCTGCAAGTCAATGGAAGCGGCTAATGGAAAGCAAATGCTATCCCAGCGAACTGCCCTTCTGGACGCACAATGATGAATTTGGAATTGAACAACTCGTCTAAATCTGGGTAAGACAGGCAAACGCCAATTTACAGATTTCTCGGCGAATCCCTTTAAGCCCCTGGCAGGTGCCCCACATGTCTTATTCACTTCCGGTTCCTACTATAAATGTTTTTTTTCTGACTCAGATGAATATATTGGCTGTACTGCATTTTCTTATATTTGTTTTGCCTTTCATCCAGAATCTGACTGGTAATCAGGCAAAGCCATCAGACCAGCAAACAAATCGGAGCCAGGGTACCACCCCCAACAGCAACAATCCTCTTCTTTTCCACCAATCAAAGGTGTCTAGTCAGCCTCTCACCGCTGAGCTGCAGCAACAGTTGTTACAGCAGCAGCAATCACATCATGTTGTGCAGCAACAACACCATCAACAGTTGCCACAGCAACAGCAGCATCCAATGTTACACCTGAAGCAGCAACACCAGATGATGCAGCTTCAGCATCATCAACAGCACCAGCCTCAACCTCCACAGGTTGTGCAGCAAGGATTTTCACAATTGCCCCAACAGCAACAACAGTTTCTGCAACAACAGTTATTTACTCAACAACAGCAGCAGCAGCAACAACAACAGCAGCAGCATGCCTTCTCCCAGCAGCAGCAGCAGCTGCGTCCTCAGCAGTTGATGCGGCCTGGACTTCAGCAACTACAGCAGCAACAAGCGTTGCAGCAACAACTCCAGCAGTTTCAGCAGCAGCAACGCATGCAGATGCTACAGCAGCAGCAGCAGCAGCAGCAGCAGAACCAACAGCAGAAACAGTTACATCAGCAACAACTGCAGCAGCAGCAGCAACACTTCCTACAGCAACAGCAAATGCAGCAGCATCACATACAGCAAATGCAACAACAACAACATCTGCAGAATCAACAACAGGTTTTGCAGCACCAGAACCAACAGCAGCAACAACATTCACAACAACAGCAAATCCAAACATCGGTCCAGCCTCAGCAGCAGCAACAGCAGCAGCAGCCACCGCAGATGTCCCAGTTGTTTGGCCACGAGCCAGGCCAAGAGAGTGAGTAAAACTGCAGTACAACTCCAGTTTGACGCATATCATACTGCTTTTACAAATGTATCCTAAAAAAGGCTGAAAACTATAAGAATGAGTCTGTGTTCTAACAGGTGCCTTACTCTTCTTGCACTCTTTTCTTCCAGTTCCAGAGGATGGCTTCCTGCTGGGTTGTGTGTTTGCTATTGCAGACTATCCTGAACAGATGGCTGACAAACAGCTCCTTGCAACATGGAAGAGGGTAGGTGATAAAACAACAGTAAAACATATGATTCAATATGTAGAAAATGTCCAGTATTCCGCTAATATACTTAGGCTACAAAATGTATTATTGCAGTGTTTACTGTCTGGTACTTTCTTTATTATTCTGATTAATAGAGACTTGGCAGTATTTTCTATTTAGTATTTTCTACAGAGGTTTTACAACACATGCTAGTGTGCCAGTAGAGGTTAAAAACAGATGGAGCAACATGAATGATTGGATTGCATTGGCTCTAAAAAATAATAATGCAAAATTTTCACTAGGTTATCCAGGCTTGTGGGGGCACCGTTGACTCTTCTCTTAATAGTCGTAGCACACATCTGCTCTGTGAAAGCCAAGTGAGCAGCATGTATGTCCAGGTAAGTGCTTGGACATTTGAGCTATTGGTATTGTTACTTGTGTGTGTTGAGTTGTTGACTGTTAATCACGCTGGTCTATCAATGGCAGGCACTTAGAGAAGGGAAGCGGTGTGTAACAGCCCACTGGCTCAACACCATTCTGAAGAAGAAGAGGATGGTTCCCCCTCACAGAACATTGCACCTGCCCTTCGCCTTTCCTTCTGGAGCTAAACCCTGCTCTCAGCATGTATGTCCAAGGGGAGGGTGTCTTTTGAGGGGCCGCTGGTTTTTGTTAGCATGGTTATTGTGTGGTTTTAAGAATCCCATACCAAATACTATATTGGATATTGGTGCTATCAAATGAAATGTAATGTATTTTTTTAAACAAATTTAATCTTTCATTGATGGCAAAATGGAACAATGCAAATGGGACAAACTTCAATTGAATCAGAAAGTATATATAAAGTTTAAATAGCTAATTAATATGTGAATAAACTTAAGATAATGGCATAGATTACTTTATTTTAAACTATTAGTTCTATATATTTATCCCCAGTCTGAAAACTAACTGAACTCTACTGTCCTGTCTTCCACTTTAGATTATATCCTTGACAGGCTTCATGGATACAGACAGGGATGACTTAAAGCTAATGGCGTACCTGGCTGGAGCCCGATATACTGGTTACCTTTGCCGCAGCAACACGGTCCTCGTTTGCAAAGTGTACGTTGAATAGGGCTGTCTCCTAAGAGTATTAAGACAAAAACCTTACATTTGAAAATGTAAAGTTAGCATTAACCAACAAGCCCCCATTACGGTTGGCTGTTCATGTGTGGTTCATGTGTACATTACATCTATTGTAATGAGAGAAGGGTGGTGGTAGTCTAGTGGGTAAGGAACAGTGCTTCCAGACGGAGCACCGGAGAGTCATGGGTTCGATCCCCAGGTCTGCCACCATTGTACCCCTGAGCAAGGTACTTAACTCTGAGTTGCTCCAGGGGAATGTCCCTGAAATAGTTAAGTACTTGTAAGTCGCTTTGGATAAAAGCGTCAGCTAAATGTAAATGTAAATATATTTAGTTTAAAGGACAGTCTACATCTTAGTTATTTTCTTTAAGCCGCTCTTGTCTCATTGTAAATAATTGTCTCTCCAGCCCCAGTGGACTGAAGTATGAGAAGGCCAAGGAGTGGAAGATACCCTGTGTCAATGCTCAGTGGCTCTGTGACATCCTGCTGGGGAACTTTGATGCTCTCAGGCAGATCCAGCACAGTCGCTACTCTAACTATAACCACGCTGAACCACTGGTGCCCAACCAACTGCTTGTGCATAATTTACTGGGTATGTAGACTGTATGAGTTTATATATTTGTTTATGTTGCAAATAAATGTTCAAAAGTGAAAAATTCTTCAGATAAACCAACCTTTTCTTTACCTTTTCCAACTATGAGTGCCATCATTCTGAGAGAATTAGCTGACTTTGATCAATTCTGCTGCTGTAGAATTTATATATATATATATAGCTTATTTTCCATGGATTGCTTGTCTACCTTGCTGTGACCTTTTGTATTTTGTAGTTTTTTATTTATGCTTTTGCTTAATGCAGGTGCCTGGCGGACGCCAGTCAAAGTCTCTGCAGAAGCACTGGCGGTAAGTTAACCATGGCTTTATTTTGTGTGATGAACACTGAAGCCTACGGGCACCTCACAGAGGTTTCAAGTTTACTTTATTTATAAAGCGCCTTAAAAAACAAACCAGGTTTGTACCAAAGTGCTGTGCAGATTATTTGTGCACACACAGACAATACACATACAAATACAATATAAAAAATAAAGTGCATACACAAATACTAAAAACAATACATCAAGTGCCTTAGGCAAGTGAATACAAATGTTTTTAGTCTATTCTTTTACCAACTGACTCAGCTGATTTGATATCAGCCGGCCGATTGTTCCAAAGGGTGGGTGCAGCAACGTAGAAAACCCTGCTGGTGTGGTAAGGGGACAGGAGTTGAGGCCGACTGATGCCAGATTTTTGGGGCCGATTCAGATTTTGGAGAGTCCTAGTCCACCGATTACCGATGTTTTGACCAATATTTTGTCAAAAAGTGCAACATTTTCAAATACATTTGAAAAATGTATGTTTTATTAAAGTTTCTATATTTGAGAACATTTAACTTATAAGCAAACAAATTAATACAAATAAACATGCACGATATAAGTGCTGCGTTATATGCAAGTTATTCTTATTTTGTTGAGCCGACAGAAATGCGGTGTGTGCCTTTAAGAAAAGACGCGACGCCATGTAAATGGACACTACAGAGCTTAGTTTGGGCTAGGCCGACTTAAGAGTGGAGGCACACTGTTTTCTGACCGTGTCAATAAGTTTAAACTAGAGGAACGTGGAATAAGTTAAACATCACTTTAACAAAGGGGATTACTGGTTATTGGAATGAGTCAGGCCAACACTCACTTGCGCACTAAGGGAAGAAGCTATAATGGATAATACCATAGACTGTATGGATAATACACACCCAACACCGATTTTAATCCAACATATAATCAAATGTCATAGTTTCGCCTGTGATACGCTCTGCACGTATCCATATGCACAGGCAGAGAAAAGGACAGCTATGCTGTTCTCGGGTCCTCTACCGGGAAGCAGCCGCTGTGGTAACTAAGCTTTGGATAACAAATAGTAACAGTTCCATGGTCATTATTGTATTGTGTGTGTGTGTGTGTGTGTGTGTGTGTGCGTGCGTAGATAGAATAAATGGTTAAACTGATTTTACTCCGTGTGTCTGGATTGTTTATGAAAATGGTGCGATTACCAACGTATGCGTGTGCATCCGCACGCTGGTTATTTGATGGCTTATGCCGGTGAGAAATTATTTGATGGCTTATGCCGGTGAGTGTACCACACATTCAAAAGTCAGTGTTAAGCATAGTTTGCAGTCTGCTCTACTTTTTATACTTATTTAAAAATCGGGATATATCGACTGCATAACTGCCGATCCCGATGTTGTCGAAAAAGTTAAATTATCACTATATATCTGCCAAACCAAAATATTGGTTGCGCTCTAGAGATGAGGTCTGAGATAGGCAAGAGCTGTAGTCTCAAGAATATTGTTACACATATTATTTCGAAGCATTGATTTAAAACAACATTAGGGACTTATTATAGATAATCTTTCTCAAACTCTAGCCTTGTAAACCTCAATACACAAGCAGGTACTAAAATCCCGCCTTCTCTGTCTGGTGCGAGTTTGAAATTGGTAAGCACTGCTGAATGTATTGATGTAAACCTAGATTGAGGTTAGATCAGTCCATGGTTTATTGTTACTATTTGCGTTGTTTCAAGTTGCCGCCATGGTTCGTGGACTCAACATCATTGTATTTTACTTGATGGCCTTGCTGCCCTGGCATGTGGCAACACCAAAGGTCAACTGGCCTTGCCCCTAAAATGTCAAAATTACAGTCCTGCCATTGCCCCTCTTAGAGAGAGAACCCGCAAGCAAAGACCAGCTCTGTGGTTTAATGACCACACACGCTCTATTCGAAGAGCCTGTAGGACAGCAGACTGCAAATCCAAAAAAGACGGGGTCCAGGTTTCCCTAGATATTTGGAAGGAAAGAGGCAGGAGCACAATATCTCGACATCATCTCCAAACATAGCCGCAACTCCAGGGTCCTATTTAATACTATTAACATAGTTATAAACCCCCGTTATATACCCTTCAGTAATCTCATGTGAGGATTTAACAAAATTATGTACAAGCAAAGTCAGGGACATTAGATCCAATATCCCCTTCTCCTGCAATCTAATAACACTGCAACTTTCATAAGTTTTTAGCCCGTTTCTCTCCTCCAGCTTGGTAAAATGATTACAGCCATGAAGTCCACAAACTGCGACCTGGACATACTATCAAGCAGACTTTTAAAGCAGTGTTTTGAGGCCATTGGCTCTAGTCTTCTGGCTATTTTAGGAACATTTCCCAGGGACTAGGAACCTTTGGAGGAACTCTGTGTGTGAACTCTGATGGTCACTGCAGTGACCATCTAAAATAAGTTCTGGGGACATTACTTTCCAAAAGTACAGGAATTTCGGGGGTGGGGCTTGCAACGCTGAACATTTCTAACCCTGGAAATTCTTTATCCACTGGGCCTCTGTGATTGGAACCACAGTTTCCCACCACTCCATTGCTCTATTGTGTACCCAAACATGATGCATTCTGTAGTACTCGCATATCTGAAATAGGGGTGTGACAGAATTATTGATTCATGGTGGCAAGAATCGACTTTTCTTTGCATAAAATGTTTTTGGTGAATTTTTTTAAACGTGTTAGTATGTCTTCTATGATCTTAAACATGGTAAGATATGCTATTTTTTCACTGTGTCTAAAATAGTAGAAACTTGCCCTAAATACAGGTTGGGTGCAAATAGAAGCCCGGCTTCTATTGAGCAAAAAGTCTTACTTGGCTGTTTAGCTATATTAACAGTGAAATGCTAGCCAATAGCCAAAGCCTTAACTCTAGAAGCGCCGGCACCACTGAACTACCTTTGACCGGCCAGTCATTTTGACCATTCTGACCGTTTTTTGTTGTAGTGACCCCAAGATGCCACTAGATGGTACATTGTACTGCACTTCTGCAAGAATCTGCGGTCGACTCTTGACAGGCATTTGACAAATAGAAAAAAACTCAAGATGATCTACCTTTACTGTTCATATCCTTGTAATTTAAAAGTATAATTAATACTACTTAAAATAAGTAGCCTACATGTGTCAACAGAAAGTGAAACAACAATATATCAGTCAAGAATGCCCTAACCCTAATCGTATTATCCGCATAGCACGATTAGAAGCAACTTGACACATTATTAGTCTCATAAAAAAGTTCTAGTATTTTATTGGGTTTATTTTCGAGTAGAAACTAAATGTCAGAACACATAATGTCATATTTGTCTATTGTCACTGGCGTTAGATAAAAACAATATGAAGCAGAGTCGCATCAGCAGTGTTTCCCATACATTGATTTTGACTTTTGTCAAAAGCCTTGACTGCCCAATGCCTTGACTGTGCCTTGACTCTGCAGTCATGCATTGTTGTTGAGGCTGAATAAAATATGTTTGTTCGCCAACGTTTAGTGGCAGGCCCGGGTAGGCGGAGTTTCCCACGCGTTCGACATGTTTTATAATAATGCCTGCCCGCCAGGAATGGGTGCTAATGAGTGGAATGTGCCTCTTTTGTTCTTTGCGCTAATCAACCCCCTCCCCCATCCGATATAGAGGAGAAGCTTGAAAAAGCTTTCACCAAAGAATCTGACCAATTTAGAATGAAACTAAACTATAGTTTTGGTTTTGTTTGTCACATGTCAAATCTCTACGAACTACGAAGCCAAGTGTTACCATTTGAGCCTGACTAAAAACGAACAATTGGCTTTTTGGTTACTGAAAATACAATATAAACCAAAGCTATGGTTTAGTTTGAAGTGTAGTTATAGTTCATCTTAGTTGACCGATTTCAAGATGAAACTAGTTAGAATTATGAATAACGAATAGTCAATGTAGTATGAGTTTTAAATAATAGGCCTAATAACAATATGACGAAACTAGATAGAATTATGAATAACGAATAGTCTGTAGTATGAGTTTTAAATAATAGGCCTAATAACAATATGAAGATAATACACAGAAGACAGTCAGTCAGATTCTTTGGTGAAAGCTTTTTTAAGCTTCTCCTCTGTATCGGATGGGGGAGGGGGTTGATTAGCGCAAAGAACAAAAAAGGCACATAACACATAGCACCCACCTTTCTCAAGGCAAAGTAGTAGTAGAAACCTTATACTGCACAACTGCACAAAGTTTTAGACTTGATGTGTCAATGTATTGGCTATTCAGGAAGAGAGCGCAATTGAGAATGTTGGTGGTGGTGGTGGAAGAGGAGGAGACAGGAAATATTGTAGCTATTGGGGCTGAATAGAGTACAGACTCAGACTCTGCTTCAGAAACACAGCCAGACGGCCAGTGTTTGCGAGAGGAGGCAAAATACGTTACCGTTGAAGAATTGTATTTATTTTCTACTGCGGATAAGGGAACTGGCCGACGACATATGTATCCCCGATAAACAGGTCTCCAAAATGTATGGTACCACTTGGCCCATAGGTGGCACTATAATTTGCGGTCAAAGTTAAACGCTCAGCCCCGCCTCCCCGAAATTTCTGAAACTTGGTATATATGCCTTATTTGACATGCTGAACATATTTGCCTCTTGGACCCATAAAGTACATCAGGATAGATTTTTGGTATGGATGCTCTATGCACGTGTCTGATTAAATTATATTTTTAGGATGTGAAAAATGTTCGAGTTATGCGAAAATGAAATTATTTACATGCGCGAACATTACTCTATCAATCACAACTTCGCTTCAGAAGGTGCCAGGGCCTTGAAACTTGGTATGCACATAGAGCACATGCCCCTCAAGTGTGGAAAATGTGGTGTACATACCTAAAAATATGACTTCACGGTCGCTGAGGTGGCGGACGCTGGGGTTGGCGGTGCACATGGAGAATCCCTTTGATTTTAATATATTTTTTTATCTTAATATTTTTTCTTTCCTGGAGTAAAATCACGATAGACAAATCGGCGTGTTCTCGCATATAGTAAATTTTTATTGTTTTATTTTGCATAGAAAAATAGTAGGCCTACGTGTGTTTTATTTTTGCTTACCAATAAACCCAATAAAGTACCAAAGCTTTTTGATAACAATATTAATGTGTAACGTTGCTTAAGTCATAGCCTACATATATGCGATTGATGTGAGACATTCAGGTGTTACAATTACAGTAGGCAGTAGTTTAATATCAAATACGTTTCATACATAGGGTTAAACATGTAGTATACCAGATATAGTCCTATAGTCTGCAAAGGGTTATTGTGGTTAGTCTGTGTGAGATTAATCACTTGGAATAAATAGTAACTAAATTTAAATAAATATTCTATAAAACATAATTCATAATAATATTAATCATTTTTGGTCCATGTGCAATTGCTTCAAATTAGTAATAGTTTAGTCTGCTATAGATTTCATTATTAGTCTTGTAGTAAACCTGCACCTTTGCAATGCCTGCTGGATAAAAGTTGAACTGCGGCCTCTCAGCAACATTGGGGATCATGTTTACAGCGTAATTCCTTGTAACCTTGTTTTCCGATAACATTTCAGAATTTTAAGAACACACGTGTAAACAAGGCATATTTAGGAAAAGTCATGGAAGGGCGAAGCTGAAACTTGGTTGAGAGTTTTACTAAAAATGTATGTTTACTAGCGGTCCAAATTACCGCCTTACGGCGGTTCTAGCTAGTGTTAAATAAATATTAAACCCAAAGCACATGTAGGGACAGACGCAAAATGTTTTTGAATGTCCGCGTGCTATTGGAAAATACGGCCACGTTACATCCGCAATCTTTGTGCGTTTCTCCATTAAAACAATATGATTCTAGTTCTTGTTTGTGTCGCACTACAAATATTAGGGAATATTTTATATAAATAGAGTAGACTGCGTCGTACTTATCGCTCTATGTCCCCATTCATTGAGTAGAAGATATCTGGGGAAAAAAAAAAAAGGCACAAGCAGTCTTCTGAGATTCTTTCAACATTCCTCTTGCCTCTATTATCAATAATAATTCAAAAATAAAAATCTGTTTAAATCTATTGATTTTCATAGGGACATTATCATCTGTCATATTTAGCTAATTCTGTCAATTACATCTACCTTATCACCTTTATGAGAACTACGAGAAGGATAATCCAATGTAGATGTGCAAGGTGCCGAATGTTCTTGTTCTTTGTGCCTTTGTGCCCTTGTTCTTTGTGCCTGATGGCGCGAGTCCCTCTTAATCAACTCATGGTCAATCTCTGCAATAGCTCGTAAAAGCTGTTTGCTAACTTCAAGGTTAGCATTTCGGCCTTTTTGAAACCGCTTTGCTTCTACTGCTTTTCCAACGTTGACTCAATGACCCCATTTGCAAAACAGTAAATCATGATCAACAGCGACTTGAATCTCCTCCATGCTTACTGTTGTGTTGACAAAAATTAAATGTAAAAACAGCAGTCACTTTTTCATACGTCAGCGGACTATTTTACCTAATCTTCATGGGTCTTTAGACCACGGTGGAACGGGCTGAAGGAACCTTTTAGTTCCTTGAAAAGTACTTCCTGGGATTAAAAAGTCAGGGTACTTTATAGGTGGAAACGCAGCTATAGTCTGTTTTGGAGGAGACGGGGGCAACTCAATGTCAAATAACACTAATTTGTGATAGGTTGGGCGGATGTCATCCAATGAAAGGTTACTAAGGAAGAGGCCAGAGGAGTGCACTAGGTCAAGAGTATGATTTTTTGCATGTGTTGGACCGGTTACAGATTGTACCAGGTTAAAAGAGTTAATGAGAATTCAGAAAATCAGTAGCCAGCCAGTGTGAGGGACAGGAAAAGTGGATATTAAAGTCACCCAAATTCAGAACTCTGCACATTCAGAAGCCCACATTTAGCTGGAGTGTGGCTTGGATTGTTAGGATGTATTTGATTATGGTCTTTCTAGTGGTTATTGAATATCACGTGGTTCTTAATGCAGGGAATGTGAACCAAGTTTTTAGTATTTACAGCAGAAGGGCAATACGAGAATTTCTGAGTGAAGTCCTTGCAGAGATAGAATAGCTAGGTGTAGCTGGACAGCCCAGCCAAGAGGGGGAGGTATAGATGCAGTGAGGAGTTATAGGCAGGGAGCTGGAAGTGATGATGGAATGACTAGAGGCAGATGTAAACAGTCACGCACATGGGTTATACAGGATGTCATGAGAAATATTAGCTGATAGCGAGCGAGAACCCAGACCATTTGGGTGCAGAACAGCTCTCCCAAAAATGGTTCAACTTGTCAATAACAAACTGAAGTCCTGCTCTCTACATTAATTCTGGAGCCAGGTGTGGAGGCTGAGGAGTCTGCTGAAACACCCAATTCCTTGACCCAGTGTAGGAATCGGACAAAATAGATAAAAATGTCTTTACCACTAATCTTTAAAAAAGTTAAGATTGGCAAAATCGCCTTTCAACAGTTCAGATGGGGATCCCCAGATGCTGCTGGGGAATGTCATTTGTGCCGACATGACGACCTCTCAGAAGCATGTAATGACACTTGTGTGTTCACACTGGCTGCATGGTGGACATGTGGCATAGTAAATGAACATTTGGATTATTTTATGTAAAAGAATAAATTACTTCCAAATACGGGATCTCATTATACTGACATTTTCAGTTTTTAAATGTTTTAACTATAAACCATGGGTGCCTTTGCACTTGAAAAACAGAACAACATTATTTTCAAATGAATGAACCGCTTACTAGGTGACAATGCTTTACAATCAGTATGTTTATATGCACTTTAGTGCCCTTAGGCAGAATAGTCAGATTAAGGTATTATCTAAGTGATTTACATACTCATTATAGCCACCTTTGCCCGTCGTAGGTCCATAATGTGTGGTAAACACAGAACACACTCTTGCTTATGTATCTGGTGAATCAGCTGTTTCCAGGTCAAAATGGATGTTGCGTGAATCTGACACGCAGAATGAATACAGTACAATTGGCCGACAATGTTTCATTGTGTTTCCTGAGATATTATGACCACACAATTTAGACAGTAGTATGTTCCACCTTTATCAAGCATGCTTTCTATTTGTTCTACAAAAGAAAAACAGTTTGCAGTTTCTGTTGCATGATATTCCCTAAAACCAAAAAGCGTTGTATTGGAGTCCATGTAAACATACTTGCTGTACTTCAACCACAACCAAAATATGTTGTCACTAGATTAGTGGTTCAGGATTTCAGCCCAACACTTAATTAACCTAGGAACAGACCATAAGAACCAATGTGTTAACACCAGTTAAACTGTATCATGTCTTGTTCTTAGTTCTCAAACTGTCCATATCCACTTGCTTTTCAGAGCCTCAAGCTGCTTCAGAAACAGAGGTTAACTGACTCCCAACCACCAAGCAAAAAAGCCAGGTCAGAAAGATGCTTTTTATATTGGTACTATTCAGAGTCGCTATTGCCTTAAACGTTTCTTAGGAAAATTACACCAAAAAAATAAAAGATTCCTTATCTTTTGTCTGTATTTAGGCTTGAGGAGGTCCAATCACCCAATAAGAAGCTCTCCCCAGAGTCCACACCTCATGTCACTTTCACAGGTTTTGAACCCATTCAGGTGCAACAGTACATTAAGGTAACAAAAATATATGAACATGTCCATTTCCCTTTCAACGTGATTTTTCAGTTGTCCACAGGAATTAAATACTAAAAACCACATGGACAGCACCATATCTGGTAAAACATAGGTTCCTGCAATGCATGAAACCCTTGAAAGCTACAACTATACCTTTTTACCCAGACCATATTTAGTCAGTTTAGTTATTGTAAAGAAAAATGCATACATAGAATAACTTGTAATGTAGTGGTACTATTGGATTTCAGCACATATAGTCTTAAAATGTTGCCATTTCCATCATATTGCTGAATCTTAAAAAAGCTTAATTTCTTCATGTCCGCTAAACCTCAACTGTTGTTTCTCACCAAATGCTCTTGCAGAGAGTACATGCCTTGGGTGGTGAGCTCTCAGACAGTGCCCAGAAAACCACGCACCTGGTGGCTGGCAGGGTGACACGGACCGTCAAGTTCCTAGCATCTATGTCTGTTGTCAAGCACATTGTTACACCAGAATGGCTGGAAGAAAGCTGGAGGAGTCAGAAGTTTGTCGGTAGGCATGGCTTTGTGTATATATGTCTGTGTTAGGACCACTTTAGACGACCAACATACAGCTCCTAATGGTTTGAAATGGCCCGTACAGTCAATTTACCTTTGGGATATGGTAGAATGGGAGGATTACAAAAGTTCACTGCCAATGTAATTTGATGGAACACAAATGAGCACATTCATTTCTGAATATCAACATTGGATGTTTAACTTAAATTATGTAAAATAAAAATATTTATTTAAGTTTAGCTGAAATAATTGCATATCACTCAGTAACCTCACTGTTATTATGGGAGAATTTTACTATAACATAGTGCAACATATTGCCATATATGCTATACTAATTGTGGAAGAAACACAGAGTCAGTGGGTGGTGTCTCTTGATCTTGTAAAAACAAAGGACATCTTGTGTCACCATATGTTAAAGAAACCTTGGAAAGGAATGTGTTGGAAAAGGCCAAAGGTCACCGCAGCCTAAGCTAAAGAAAGAAGGCCTACAGCCATAAGCTAAAAAAGACAGAAGGTACAAGGTTTACCCACAGTCATCACGGCAGACTAGTGACTCGGGTGCCAACTAAGGGAATAATGGGATGTCGAACCTTGGGAAAAATTAGGTGAAGGACGGCTCCGTAACAGGTGA
>OOFB01031969.1:0-15425 GCA_900323305.1 Trachyrincus murrayi | reverse complement strand
TCCTCCTCTCCCTCCTCCTCCTCCTCTTACTCCTCCTCTTCATCCTCATCATCACCATCTCCTCTTCCATCTCTCCCTTTCCTCCTGTTCCTCCTCCTCTTCATTCTCCTCCTACTCTTACTCCTTCCCTCCTCTGCCTCCTTCTCCTTCTCCTCCTCCCTCTCTCTTCCTCCCTCCTCTTCCTCCCTCCTCTTCCTCCCTCCCTCTTCTCCCTCCCTCCCTCTTCTTCCTCCCTCTTCTTCCTCCCTCCCTCTTCTTCCTCCCTCTTCCTCCTCCCCCCTGCTCCTCCCTCCCTCCCCAGGGGTCCTGTATCTGCTGGAGCACGACGAGGAGTATGTGTTTACACTGCCCTGTGCCTACGCCCGCTCCATCCTCACGGTGCCCTGGGTGGAGCTGGGGGGCAAGGCCAGCATCAGCTGCTCCAAGTCTGGCTACGTCGCCTCCGTCACCTTCCACACCAAACCCTTCTACGGAGGGAAGGTGCACCGGTGGGTGACTGTGTGTGTGTGTGTGTGTGAAAGGGGAATATTCTGCTCAGTTCGGATGAAGTTTAAGACTCAGGTTTAATACGATATCAGGTACAGCCTGACCAGACGGTTTAATACGATATCAGGTACAGCCTGACCAGACGGTTTAATACGATATCAGGTACAGCCTGACTCAAGACGGTTTAATACGATATCAGGTACAGCCTGACTCAAGACGGTTTAATACGATATATATCAACGTTAGATAATGGTGACCTATGAAGGTTAGATAATGGTGACCTATGAAGGTTAGATAATGGTGACCTATGAAGGTTAGATAATGGTGCATGGGTTTAGTAGCGAGAGGCGAGAGAGAGGGCGGGACTTCCGTTAGAGGGATTTCCGTTTCAGTGACATGTTTCTTTTATTGCTTTATCAAAATGTTTGTAAAAACTCCATATTTATTGTCCTTGTCGTTGTTGTTCTTGTCATGTTCTCATTCGTCTCGCTCCGAGGACGGATTCTGGTACACGGCTCACAGGAAGTACAAGAAGCTTCAGGACCGTCTCTCAGCCTACTGACTGAAACTCTGACTTGTTGACAGAGTGACGGCTGAGGTGAAGAACAACCACACAGGGGCCGCCGTCTGCAAGGCCCAGGGTGAGTGGAACGGCTCCCTGGAGTTCACCTACAGCAGCGGGGAGATCAAGGTGATTGACACCTCCCAACTGCCAATCATCAAGAAGAAGATCCGGCCCCTGGAGAAGCAGGGCCAGAACGAGTCACGGTGAGTGGACTGTTCTAGGACCCCTTGCTTTCTACTCACGTCTCGTTCAGACTCTGGGGGCTGAATAATAAGGTGGGGATGTAATGATACATTCTCTAGCGGGCTGGAGGTGCTTCAGGGTGTAATGAACTCATCTCAGTAAATACCGACGCCATCGCTTGATGATTTCCACCACCGCTGCCACTCCCATCACTCGGCCATCTGGTCGCCTCACCGCCATGCGCCCTGCAGGCCCCCTCCCCCCTCCTAGTCCTACATGTTTTCACTTCTGTCACTTTCTTTTATCCTCGGAACGGTTTCCGGGTGGCTTTTGGGGTTTGGGTGTGGAGTAACGGCCGTATGGCGGCGGTGGGGCGTTACGCACAGATAGTTTCAAGGGTTTTTCCAGTTGAAGTTGGTCCTGGTTACCATATGGTGACAGGTAATTACGTGCTGTAGTTGCACCACAGCTCCTGCAGAATGCAATAGGAGGGAGGATCTGATGTGTGCATGTATGAAATGTTGTGCAGATGTATTTTTCATCTTCAGGTTTTGTTTCAGTTCACAGAGTAGCGATCTTATGGTAGAGCACCCCCCCTCACTCCAGTGATGAGTTGGTAAACGTTTCTGATTGGTCTGTGAATTCTGATTGGTCTGTGAATAATGATAACCAACTGGTACCAGCCTACCCGGTGGACTGTACCAACTGGTAGGCTTATCTATCCAGGCTTATCTATCCAGCATACATCTGAGTGGACACTCCCACTTGTGATGTCACTAGAGGGTAGATTTCAACCTGTGTGCTGATTCTGTCCTCCGTCTGTCTGTCTCTCCTCCATCTGTCCGTGTCCAGGCGGCTTTGGCAGCATGTGACCGCCTCGCTGAAGACGGGGAACATGGACGCCGCCACGGAACACAAACGCCGCCTGGAGGAGCGGCAGCGGAGCGAGGGCAAGCAGAGAGTCTCCACCAAGACTCCCTGGAAACCCAAGTACTTCGTCAAGGAGGTGAACAGACAGCCAGTAAACAACCACATGCATGTGAAAGGGAAGGTGAATTAAAGGTGCTGTAGGTAAGATTGAAGAGCTATAATTTGAGTGTAATTTGTTAGAAATGCCATCGCCGTCCATTGCTCTATATAGAATATTGGTTACTAGCAGACTACCTCTGTATGAGACCATCTAGATCTTAGACAGCTGCCGTCTCATTTCTGACAAATCAGGGCATCTCTTCCCTGATTGGTTTGGTGAATATATCTTGCCTGTCAATCACATGCCTGTCAGTCTGCGTGCATACGCTGGATAAACGTAGGGAGGATGGCAGCAGAGAGGGAGTGGGCCTGCTCTCTTCTGCTCTCTGCCTTTACAACTCTCAAATCGTACCTACAGCACCTTTAAAGCAGCACAGTATGTAAGTGACTGTGAAGTGAAGTGGATGACACATGGTCAGGGAGAATGTGGTTTATCTGAGAGAAGTAGTTTTAGCTGTAAGTGCTAAGCGCTAGAAGACCACTTTTGTGAGTTTGCTGCCCTCTACAGGTTGAAGACGCATCACAAGGTTAAAACCATATAAAGGGTTGTAAATACGAGGGGTCTTGGACCCCCTGAAAGCCTCAGCAGCAATATTTTGGGGGGTCTCTGTTATTTGTGAACACAGAACCTGCACACAGAACCTGAACACAGAACATGAACACAGAACCTGAACACAGAACATGAACACAGAACCTGTACACGGAGCAGGGCGCATCATGAGCAGCCTGACTGACAGGTGGATATCCTGAGCAAACTGATGAAGTAACCATTTGTTCCCTCCACACTCTGGTGTGTGTGCGTGTGTGTGTGTGTGTGTGTACGTGAGTCGCTATCTCTACTCAGAAGTCCAACAACAACACGAAGGGCGACTGCGAGTCTGAAGGGTCCGTGGAGTGAGCGGGATACGGGTTTCCTGAAGTAGAAGAAGAAGAAGTATTTTTTATTGTCTCAGCAAGACATTTGAGCCAGAATGAGAATGTGCCAAAGAGGGGGGGCACATGACGAACAAGCTAGAGAGAGAGAGAGAGAGAGAGAGAGAGAGAGAGAGAGAGAGAGAGAGAGAGAGAGAGAGAGAGAGACAGAGAGAGAGAGAGAGAGAGAGAGAGAGAGACAGAGAGAGAGAGAGAGAGAGAGAGACAGAGAGAGAGAGAGAGAGATGTGACTGAGTGAATATAACCGGAGAGGTGTTAATATTGTTTCTATGTTTTGCACAATCCAGCGTAGAGTAAAACATTCACAATGTATTTAAATAATGTGTACTTTTATAATAAATACACAGAACATGTAGCGAGAAAGGATTAGAGAATGAAATCAGTCCTTCGTGTGATTCCATCTGAGCCCTTCCGCGTCTGCATAGACAAACAGTATTATTCAGTATTATTACATCTATTGGGTCTTATTTAAAATAGGGAATTTGTCATCCAGGAAAATCCAGACAGACTGAAGCAAAACACAGAAGGTGGCGTCTTGGCCGTTAGTAAGGTCCAGTTCTAACCCTAACCCTAACCCTAACCCTAACCCCAAGAGTCTTTGATGCGGTGGGTCAGAGGAGCGGTGGTCACCATCAGAGGAACCTGACAGCTCCTCTCTAGCAGGCTAGATATTCATATCTAATTTATTTTCTAGCGTGAATGCTTCGCCGCGGCCCCAGCTTGTCCGTGCAGAGATCAAACCTATGCAACACTTTACTGTAGAAGCTTCCGGAGAACGGCTGTAGGAGAATCTGGAAGAAACCTGTTATTCGTTTCAAAATAAAAGTTTTATTATAATGATTACTCCGTGAGCCGTTTGTCTCTGTTTCTTTGTGGAAGAAATGTGGGTCATGAAAATAAAGTAAAAAATAGAAAATACATATTTTTTCATTACACCATTAGCCCAGTGATAAGTGATTAGGTTGCGTGATAGATTTAAAGATTGTATTTAGTTATTTAGTCTGTAAAACTGATGTGGTCAGATCCCAGAGTCTAACGATACAACTTGATGTGGTCCTAATGATACACCTTGATGTGGTCAGATCCTGGAGTCTAACGATACACCTTGATGTGGTCAGATCCTGGAGTCTAACGATACACCTTGATGTGGTCAGATCCTGGAGTCTAACGATACACCGTGATGTGGTCAGATCCTGGAGTCTAACAATAGACTCCAATGCTGGTGCACTCGTGTAATTCAGTACTTGTAAATGTATGGGAATGAATACTGATGCTTGAGTTTTGTTTTATTAGAATAAAACACCATAAGAAAACAATGTTATAACAAATACCTGGTACTTAAAAATGCAGCTTTTCAAATGCATCCCCGTTGAACATTGGTGAACGTGTGTGTGTGTGTTAGGGTTAGAGTGTGTGTGTGTGTGTGTGTGTGTGTGTGTGTGTGTGTGTGTGTGTGTGTGTGTGTGTGTGTGTGTGTGTGTGTGTGTGTGTGTGTGTGTGTGTGTGTGTGTACACAGGGCCAAGCATGAGGCGTCTTGACTCTCTGTTGTGTTTCTGACTCCTTGTGCAACAGCGCCCCTTAGTGGTGAGCGTGTATAGTTGCACTACCTACACGACGACGCCGAAACGAGAATCCGAAAATGTTTATGAAAACTAGGATGTGTTTATTGTATGCTGATTAAAATAATGAATAATAACAACAGCACTGCTAGTTTGGACGGGAGCGTGTGTGTACTGTAAATAACACCATGTGTACTGTTTCATTTGAGCCAGATTAATAATTAGACATTGACCTGCTTCGAAACAGAAACTGTTTTCTAAAGTAAACATCACACATGTGTATAGCTGACGTTTTAGAAACAATTTAATATTGGACAAACAAACAAAAATAAATGAAGTAAAGCTTGTATTTTCTATACACGTCGACGCCATGTGCCATTTCTTCAACTATTTTTTGTCGTGGAAAAGAATGACTTTTAAAATAACCTCAACTCTACTACTATATTTAGTTGTTGTCATGTGTCGGCCAGGTGGTCAGCAGGACACGCCCCCTGGCTGGTGGACACGCCCCATGGCTTGGTGGACACGCCCCTTGGCTGAATGGACGGCGCCGTGCGTAAAGCTCTATTTACATGGGATCAGAAGTTTTCATATTTCTCTGTGTTTAAACTTTGCTCAGAATAAAAGATCGTCTGCTCAGTGAAACACATGCAGCCATGACGCCCGAGGAAGACCTCGTCCGCATCGCTAAAGCCCTGGACCGAATGGTGTCTGGAAATAACACGGTGAGATGATTTATGCTCCTGTCACCGAGCTGTGTGGGAGGCCTGGTCTCTCCACGGCACTTCCTTGACATGTCAGGAAGAAACCTTCAAATAATCAGAAGTGTAATATCAACAGGTAACTTCAGTAGACCAATGCGCTCTTGCTCTTGGTGAGAAGGTTTAACACGGATTAGGAAGACCTGGTGGATAGTGAGTGTCTCTGCAGACATGATCACCAGACTGGAGTAACGACGTTACTTCGTGTGTGTTGATTGTTTACATTAAGTGCGTCAAAACGGAATGTAAACAAAATACTGCGCCCAAACCTCTGGTTCCGCTGCATATAGTCTGTATACTATATACTATACAAACCATACATACAAGGAATCACACACAACTATTCCAACAGTGTGTGGATTGTGTTATAAATGTTGACTTTGATAGATTGTTCCATTGTGTTGTGTTTACAGGAGGGTGCCATGGCTGTGCTGAAGGAGCTGAAGCACTTCAGGATGACTCTGTCTCTTCTTCAGGTACACAGGTCAACGTCACCAACGTCTTTATGACATTATTAAAGTATTATTAAAGAGTGAAACAAGTCATCAGTTGTTGTCTCCTTCATTAGGAGACCAGGATTGGCATGTCTGTGAACAGCATCAGGAAGCATTGCTCTGACACGGGGGTCATCGCCTTGGCAAAGTTTCTCATTAAAGACTGGAAACGGCTTTTAGGTGAGTAGTTCTGTTCATTTGACCTTTTCCGTGAACTTTTGGGTAATTCTCTATATGCATGACATAACACAGACAGAAACAAGAACAAATCTAATTGGTCGGTTCTCCCTCTAACAGCCGAGTCTCAGAATGAGAAACTGGACGGTAAGAGCGGACTGAGCCCCAGTAATACAGACTCTGTTCACTCTGAGACACACCGCAGGTATGCATCTTCCATGTTAGTACACAGGAACTACACACACACACACGCACACACACACACGCACACACATCATTCATATACATGCAAACCTTTGTGTGTCTATGAAATGATTGACTATACAGCTGCTTAATGTAGCGCCCCCTGTTGGGCTGTAGATGAAACTGGTTGAGTTGTGATGAGGAGACACGAGGTGCTCTGTCTTCAGCCCCAAGAGAGAGGAGGCCTTACCTGAGAAGAGTCACTCAGATAAACACAAAGGAGGGAAACACGACGACCACGAAGACCCTCATGAACACAGCGAGACGAGCGGTGAAGGTCAGAGCGAAAGACACGCCGGCGAACCCATCAGCAAAACTCGCCCGGAGAAGGAACCAGACGGAGACCGCCCGAAGGAACCAGACGGAGACCGCCCGAAGGAACCAGACGGAGACCGCCCGAAGGAAACTGCCAGAGTCGTTGTGCGTCCCGCCCCCGAGAGAAGAGCGGGTCACGAGGAAGAGAGACACGCGCCAGACCCCCGGGAGGGGGAGAGACTCGAGCGGGAACCGAGATGGGGAAGACACCGAGACGAAGGCACCGAGAAGAAGAAGAGACGAGTAGTAGAGCTGGAGAAGAGGGAAGACCCCGAAAAGTTCAGATCCCACGACACGACCAGAGAGGAGAGACATGCGGACAACGCACGACAGGAGAGACACGCGGGACATCGTAGACCGGAGAGGTGGACACACGGGCCTCCGGGAGAGAGACACCCCCGCGGGCCACAGAGAGAGAGGCGCTCGGCCGAGCCACAACCTCTGTTTGAAAGGTGAGCGAGTGAGGGGGAGGAGCGAGTAAGGGGGAGGAGTGAGTGGGGGGGAGGAGTGAGTGGGGGGGAGGAGCGAGTGGGGGGGAGCAGCTACTGGCTGTATTTCTATTCTAAGCTGTTGCCAGGAGACAAGATATGAGAGCTCAGTCTGCTTCTTCTTGTCTCCAGGAGGGGAGTGATGGACAGCACCGTCCTCTATCCGACCCGGTGTCCCTCTCCTCCTCGCCTCGCTCGCCCCCCCCGGCCTGCACAGGCCCCCCTCCCTGCCCAGCATCCTTCTGTTGACATCAAGAAAGACAGGTCAGGATGGACCCGTCTGTCTGAACAGTGCATGTGTAGAAGGACCGGTCAGGATGGACCCGTCTGTCTGAACAGTGCATGTATAGAAGGACCGGTCAGGATGGACACGTCTGTCAGTGCATGTGTAGATCTGAGACACGGGTCGTGCTGCATGGAAGGATGCTAGATTTTAGCAACCTGTGCTTTTATTTTGATGTTTCAACTCACAGGTTCAGCGTTAGCCCTCATTGAGCGTTACGTCAACTTTTTGCGACGGCTTCAATTCTCAATGCCGTGAACTCACTATGACATCATGGTGGCTAACCAACAGTGTTACACGCAGGCTAACCAACAGTGTTACACGCAGGCTAACCAACAGTGTTACACGCAGGCTAACCAACAGTGTTACCCAGGCTAACCAACAGTGTTACACGCAGGCTAACCAACAGTGTTACACGCAGGCTAACCAACAGTGTTACACGGCTAACCAACAGCGTTACACGCAGGCTAACCAACAGTGTTACACGCAGGCTAACCAACAGTGTTACACGCAGGCTAACCAACAGTGTTACACGCAGGCTAACCAACAGTGTTACACGCAGGCTAACCAACAGTGTTACATGCAGGCTAACCAACAGTGTTACACAGGTAACGACTGAGGTGTAACCTCCATTTGTTCAGGAAGAGGACGAGCAGCAGAGACTCCTCCCCTCGCCCCACTCGCCCTGCCCCCCCACGGCCCGCCTCCCCAGTGAGGCGGCCATCGCTGGAAGTCAAGAAGGAGAGGTCAGAGGTGTTTTACTGCATGGAGAGAGACTAAACAAACGTCTTGACATCTTCCAGCGTGGCTTTGACTTCATGTTTTTATTCAGGCAAGTCCCACCGGATCCCAACGCTCCCATCGCTCCCCTCCCCTTCCACCTCCACCCTCCTCCAGCCAGGTCTGCACATTGTTGATGAGTCTCCTGTTGGAGTGGTTCTGGTGTGGTTCTGGTGTGCAGTATGAACCTTGCAGTTGTGTCTTTGTCATGTAGAAAAGATCCAGCAGACTCCAACGCCCCATGTGCTCCTCTACCATTTCATCTGCACCCCCCTCCCCTCGCCAAGCGGCCCTCGGACAGGAAGAAGCCGGCAACAGAGATCACGTCAGTACACCCGACCTCGGTACACCAGACTTCGGTACACCCGACCTCGGTACACCAGAGCCTGGGTACACCAGACCTGGGTACACCAGACCTCGGTACACCAGACCTTCGGTACACCAGACCTCGGTACACCAGACCTCGGTACACCAGACCTCGGTACACCCGACCTCAGTACACCCGATGATTTCCGCTGATAGTGTCTCCTGAAAAGCTTTCGAAACTCTTTCCACTGATTTCTTGATGCGTTGTTTGTCACCGCAGGAAGGAACATTAACGCTTATTCTCCCAAAGAATTGAAGAGTTAAACCGATTCAGGCGTGACGTCTACTTGTGTTACAGATACCAAAAGCCTTGAAATGTATTCCCCACAGTAGTAAAGATGTATTTATTACAGTTGTCACATAAGTAAACAGCAACATGAAACTGGCAAAAACAACAGATACAAAACTCTTTGTTGTTACAGAAAAGACTCATCGGAGGTCAAAGAGGCCAGAAAACATTCAGTGGAAGTCAAAAAAGAAAGGTTAGCTTTGGTCCACAGCATGATGAGTTTGATCCTGGCTGGTTGTTCGTGGTGTTTCATCCTTACTTCATTACTCATTCATTACTTTTCTTCAGCAGCTTCCCTTCATATGCTTTAGGTTGTTGAAACGTTCATAGATACATTCTAATATTCTGTATTTCAGGAAAGATTCAACTGATCATAAACCACCTCCGCAGAAAAAGCCCACTTTGGATGTGAAGAAAGAGAAGAACAGGTTTTAGATTTGAACCAAACTCATCATTTTGACCCAAACGTATACAATCCATGGCCTGCTTTGTTTTAAACAAAGTAGTGATACAAGATGTACTGTCTTCTCACCATAGGAAGGACTCTTCTGACTCCAAGCCCGGACTTCCTGTGAAAAGACTTTCCATGGATTACAAATCTGACAGGTCATCTAAACACTCTAGTTTTTAAGTTATATGTAACTTTGTATTTTTTGTTAAGTTATATGCCATCTGTTATTAAGTTATATGTAATGTGTTTTTAAGTTCTATGTAATGTGTTTTTAAGTTAAATATAATCTGTTTTTAAGTTCTATGTGTTTTTAAGTTCTATGTAATGTGTTTTTAAGTTATATCTGTTTTTTTAAATTCTATGTGTTTTTAAGTTATATCTGTTTTTAAGTTCTATGTAATGTGTTTTTAAGTTATATGTGTTTTTATGTTCTATGTAATGTGTTTTTAAGTTATATGTAATGTGTTTTTAAGTTAAATGTCATCTGTTTTTAAGTTATGTCTTCTCACTGTAGGAAGGACTCTTCTGACTCCAAGCCCGGACTTCCTGTTAAAAGACTTTCCATGGATTACAAATCTGACAGGTCATCTAAACACTCTAGTTATAGTAATGTGTAATGTGTAAACGTGTTTCATCGTTCAGGAAAGATCTAAAACTTTAGTGTTTGTAAGTTCTGTGTAATGCGGTTTTTAAACGTGTTTCATCGTTCAGGAAAGAGTCCACTGATTCCCAGAAGGCCACTCCACCACCAGCGAAGAAACTTGGAGCTGAAAGGTACATACAGTTTTACAAAACATTCCCTTTTTAATGTAAGTAAAAGACTACTTTTCAGGAATGCATGGAGATGATGATAATATTGATTTTGTTCTTCCAGGAGAGAGTCTCACAGCTCCAAAGTTTGTAATCCTGTTCCGTCACAAAGGAAGCCCTCGACAGACACCACTGAAAGGTATCCTCAGCCAACCTCGTTCCAGAACCTTCTTTAAATGTGTGTTCTTGGCGAGAGAGAGAGAGAGAGAGAGGGCGGGACTTCAAAGGGAGCGATATCCGTTTCAGTTACATGTTTTGGATATGACGCGCTCCAGGGTTAACTGTTAACAAAGCTCATAAGAAGTAAGAGAACACAATAATTCATGACCCTCTCTCAGCCTATTCCTCAGTTGAAAAGTTGCTCTGGAATCGTTCTGCGTGGTCCCGTAGGGCAGGACTAACGTAAAGATTCACTTCAGTCGGAGGTCGCTCGCGGTCAAACTAACCTGATGTTTCCGGTCCAGCAGACGAGTGAAAGCCGACGTTCCTCAAACCCTCGGCAGCCCGGCCAGCCCCCGGTCCCCTGGCTTCAGCCCCGCGGGGGGTCCGCTGTCCCCACGCCTGTCCACCGGAGACACCGTCCGGGACAAGTGCGTGGAGATGCTGTCCGCTGCCCTGCGGACAGACAGTAAGCCGGACGTTATTGTTGTTATTGTTACTACAAAATAAAGGTTCAGTCACAACGTGTTGCAGAATAGAACACACTTCACAAAACTCACGGATGTTTTCTCTTCATAGATGACTTCATGGAGTTTGGTACCAACTGTGAGCAGATGGCGGTGGACATCGAGGATCATATCCTTTAGTTCTGTGTGACTTCGTTCTGTACGGTCCAAAACGTTTACTGTACTTCTACCATTACTAGACACACAGCGTTGTTCAATACTTGATTCTGAATCAATGCTACGAATCAGACATTAACAACAACGGTCAAACACAACGACCAGATGTTTCCATGACAACGCAGAAACAATACGCTTTTTTTTATTTCAGCTGATTAAGTTGGTAAAAAACAATGACATTATAGATGAAGTAACTAACATCTAATCACTATTGATAACTGTGGTATAAGTATAAACCAATAACGTTATAGATGAAGTAACTAATATCTAATCACTATTGATAACTGTGGTATCAGAGGAATAAGCCACTGTATCCTGTACTTATGTTTAGGTCTGGTCTAAGGTTATAATCAGACTTAACCAGAAGACACATATCTACCAGGAGATCCGGGCCACCGACATGAAGTATAAGAACAGGGTGCGGAGCCGCATCAGCAACCTGAAGGACCCTAAGAACCCGGGGCTCCGAAGGAACGTCCTGGCCGGTTACATCGAGATGACCCGCATAGCCTCCATGTCTGCCGAGGTACACCCGGTCTGGCCGGAGAATACAATAAATACATAATCAATAATTCATCAAATAAACAAAACAAAGAACAGAAATTCAATGCATTTTCGATGGTTAAAAGAAGACATTATGAAGTGTAATGTGTGCTCCTTCATGTTGTTGTGTGTACTTAACTGTACACACAGTTTATATAACGTAGGGCAAGACGGCACACAGGAACTCCTTTGTTAACATTTGCTCTGCCCCACACACACACACACACACACACACACACACACACACGACCGCCCAACCAGGAGATGGCGAGCGACGAGCTGAAGCAGCTGAGGAATGTTCTGACTCAGGAGGCCATCAGAGAACACCAGATGGCCAAGACAGGGGGGACGTCCACCGACCTCCTGCAGTGTAGCAAGTGCCGGAAGAAGAACTGCACCTACAACCAGGTACACACACACACACACACACACACACACATTGACAACGGTCAAACACAACTATCGACCAGATGTGTCTATGACATGTTATGTATATATATATATATATATATATCTTAAGTTTATGAACATATTAATCCTACATTGTATAAAAAATATTTCTTCATATAACATTTGTTGGCTGATACCGACAGCATCATGTTGACGCGGATATCACCTTTATTTAGTCATGACATCATCACCACTTTGTTTTAGTTTTTTACGAAATAGCTGAAAAAACCCAACTGTTAATATATTCACGTCCTCTACGATATTACACATTCTAACCCTAACCCTAACCCTGGACGGATGTGCATCGTCCGTTAATATCGGTGGTCCCTAATGTCACGTGTGTGTGTGTGTGTGTGTGTGTGTGTGTGTGTGTTTCAGGTGCAGACTCGTAGTGCTGATGAGCCCATGACCACGTTTGTGCTGTGCAACGAGTGTGGAAACCGCTGGAAGGTATGCTGTTCACTATACTACTGTTCACTATACTACTGTTCACTACACTACTGTTCACTACACTACTGTTCACTATACTACTTCTATACTGTTCACTATACTACTGTTCACTACACTACTGTTCACTATACTACTGTTCACTACACTACTGTTCACTATACTACTGTTCACTATACTACTGTTCACTACACTACTGTTCACTATAGTACTGTTCACTATACTACTGTTCACTATACTACTTCTATACTGTTCACTGTTCAATACTTAGAGTGAGACTAATGTTAACATTACTTTAGTAATACTTAGTAGGACTAATGTTAACATTACTTTAGTAATACTTAGTAGGACTAATGTTAACATTCCTTCAGTATTACTTTGAGTTAACACCTAAAGTGAGACTAACGTTAACATTAGAGACATGAAATGGAGACATTTTAAATCGATGTTTTTGTTTTACATTTCCAGTTCTGCTGATGCCATCCAGACCACATGTGAATTGTACTGATATTGATAAACGCTACTGCAGCTAAGTGTGCTCATAATTTATACTTGAATTTTTAAGATTTGTAAGCATGTACGTTTTAATTAAGAAAACAATCAGGAGAGAAAAATGTGTCAAATATAATACTAAGTTGAATCTTTTTTGCATGATTGAATCAAAGCAGCCTTGCTGGGATAAACGGGTCAGTATCACTGAGAAGACTTTCATTAGAATCCAACTAATAATAAATAATATTCAACTGTTTACTTTGTATATTTCAAATACCAGACTGGATTTATTATCTGAAAGTGTTTCTAAACTCCCTAATTTAATAAATAATGTTGACAGTTCATTTGATTGATTTCTTTCTAGAATGTTCTACACCAACATGGAATCCATTTATTCATTAGATGTTGGAACAGTTCATCTCAGCCATAATAATAGTATAATAGTCCAAGAATTGTCTTTGTAGTGTTTTCAATTACATTGCTGTGGAAAAATTTAATATAGCATATAAATAAATACATATAACATGATTCAAGATTTAAATATACTTCTCTGTAGCACCAGTAGGTGGCAGTAGATTATAGAAGGGATAGAAGATTATATTTGGGTCTTCATAGATGCACAACATACAAATGATTTGTTCTTTCTTTAGGTTACTAATAACATAGCAATTAACAGCCATTATCAGCATGTAAATGTAAACAGACCTTTTCTTTGACACAAAAAGCCCTCAATATAAAAACGTTAACAGTTATAGAACAAGAATCCTTCCACCTGGTCCTACTCCACAGTATTTACTACGACGTCCTGAAACATCACCTGAGTACTCGTTATGGAGTGTTTTTCTTGTCACAATTGTCTTCTGTCGTTTAACACTTGAGAATATGTTGCGATTTGAGTGACCATCTGACGATAGTCGTATCGCCATGGAAACAACTGCAGTGTCACAGAAAGGAGGAAGGGATTTCCTCACAGAATGATCAGCCTACATTCCTACAGTTCATTTGGGCTGATATTATTATTGTTATATTATATATTATTATTAAACTTGCTGTTTGAAATGGGAACAAAACAAAATCCTGATGTGCAGCTAGGAATTGAACTTAGACAACTCTAGAGT
Source organism: Trachyrincus murrayi (assembly GCA_900323305.1). NCBI lineage: Eukaryota > Metazoa > Chordata > Actinopteri > Gadiformes > Macrouridae > Trachyrincus > Trachyrincus murrayi. The sequence continues at coordinate 1,320 of OOFB01031969.1, read as the reverse complement.
AGTTTGTTTATTACAAGTCAATATAATAAGCTCTGAGGTGAACCGTGGCTGTAAAACTAAACCAGCTTCAGAGTGTTTGAGGTTAAACAATCCAACACGAGGTCAGAGAGATGCCATACGTTCACAATACATACTGAATCTGACCTGATTGGTTTCTGTAGGCCTATCAACGATAAGTCATTATATTGTCTCTTATTATCAACAACACATTACTTTTAGCCAGGAGCACATCTCCACACGAATCAATTCCTCTATGAATCAAAACTCATGTTCATCACATGATCATATCTTTGATCGATGATAATTTCTATTAAGATGGTTAGTGGTCAATATATATATATATATATATATATGAAGAAGGCACTAGAAGGAGGACCTCCCCTGTGTGTAATTGCAGGCAGAGCAGAATCTCAGCTGAGTGGATGGGAGTGACATACTTTCCTCTGCCCAGAGTGAGAGACGTACCTTCCTCTCCCCAGAGTGAGAGACGTACCTTCCTCTGCCCAGAGTGAGAGACGTACCTTCCTCTCCCCAGAGTGAGAGACGTACCTTCCTCTGCCCAGAGTGAGAGACGTACCTTCCTCTGCCCAGAGTGAGAGACGTACCTTCCTCTGCCCAGAGTGACGTCACTGCAAAGCGTTAATGGAAGCCTTTCACCAGAAAAGTGACCAAATGAGACCTTTAGCCGTTTGTAGAACGCCTCCCATTCGTTATACTCTTTACCGTTGGCGTTTAACGGAAAACACAAGGACCACGTTTATGTTCAACCCCTTGAATCTATTCTCCTATTCTGACGTATTGTGAGCTGCCATGTCACAAGAATTTCACTGAATGACCCTGTGTTATACTGTGATCAATAAAACACTTTGACTTTTACATACATACACACATACTGTACTGTACATATATACATACACACACACACACACACACATACATACATACATACATACATACACACACGCACACATACATACAAACATACATACATACATACATACATATATACTGTATATACACATACATACATACATACATATATACATACATACATACACACACACACACACACACACACACACACACACACACACACACACATAGAAAAAAAAAAAACATAAATACATAAATACATACATACATAAAAACACACACACACACACACACACACACACACACACACACACACACACACACACACACACACACACACACACACACACACATACACACACACACACACACACACACACACCTTTGCAGTATTTGTTTTTGTACTATCACGAAAATCTAAAGAAAACATTTTTGTTACATTGTCAT
>OOFB01031961.1:0-20177 GCA_900323305.1 Trachyrincus murrayi | reverse complement strand
TCGTACAATCTTGCACAAATTCCAAGACAAACACCCTAGGATATATTGTATTAACGACGGTGCCCCAAGGGTTTTACTCTAAATGTTACACGTTGCAAGTGCTTGAATGAAGATCTCTTGTGGAAATAATACATATGGATACGTTCTGTTGCACATCTGTGAGTAAGCTCGCCCCAGATATTCCCCCACAGCCGTGCGTCATCACCTCTGAAACCCGTAACAATGATAGATTGGAGTTCTGGTGGAGCACTTTGGTCATTCAAAGCCATTACCCTGCAGCAACAGCATCGAGCTTAAATCTGCCGTTTGCCAAATCCCCCCGAGGGTCATTGCGTGCTCTGCTCTCGGCCAGCATGGCGGGGGAACGTGAGGACGACGGCTGGACTCTGAGACCGCCCTTCCGGCTCTGGATCACCTCAAACCCTTTTATCAGAAGGAGATACACTTCCTCTCCACCCCCGCTTCATTCTTTCCCTCTCCACCCTTTTTAAACTTTTTTTTACCCAAACCTACATGCTTCCCAAAGGGAGTCACGTACGCACGCACTGCTACTCACAAGCAAAGACACTCTTATCTGTATGTTGATTACCTTCATTTCCAATGAAGTGCCAAGAGGGGGTTTTGCTAGCATGTAAATACATTGTCCTAACCCTTCAAATGTGTATGCAAAAGCAACACAATCAAAGACTATCTCACACCTACGAGTTTGAAACGATTGCTTCCTTCAAGTTAAGGACAAATCGTCCCAAAGAGCTTTTGGCAGAGTGACTTTGACACCAGAGCACACACGAGTGGACGTTGGGAGCGGAGCTGACCTTGGACGCCAGGACGTTGAAGTACCCCGTGCCGTTTGCCTTGCAGATGAGCTTGCACGTGTCTTTGGGCGACACCCCCGCATACTTGGGCACCCACACCACGGACGGCACGCGGCGGTTGGTGTTGAGGCTGAAGCCGTTGAAGGCCGCACACTGCTCGTCGCGATAGCTCTTACCTACTCCACCCAACCACAAGAGAGAGGAGGAGGAGGAGGAGGAGGTTCAAAATGTGACAGATAGAGAGAAAGTGTGTTCTGACAGGGGCTAGTACAGATAGCGAGTGTGTTCTGACAGGGGCTAGTACAGATAGAGAGTGTGTTCTGACAGGGGCTAGTACCTGTGTCAGGGCAGGGGTTCAGGTTGCAGGAACGGTATTTCACCCGTACCCCTTGGCAGTATTTGCCGCCGTTCGACGGGACTGGGTTGCTGCAGTCTCGCTTTGACAGTTGGACGCCTCCTCCGCAAGTGCGCGAGCAAGACCCAAACAGACCCCACTGCCCCCAGCGGCCGTCCACCTATTGGATGGGGGGGGAGGAAATAAGCAAACAAGCCTTCATCTTCTCACACGTCTTCAAAGGCAACAGGGCTGTTGGCATGCATGTGACACATTTGACACGCTCAGAGGAGTTCTTGGAATATAGAAAGAGACATCGGAATGATCATGTCCATCTTGATTGATTGCTGTGTGTGTTTGAGTGTGTGTGTGTGTGTGTGTGTGCATAAGAGGTATCTATTTCAGTATGCGTCTTCTTGTCTTTGTGTAGATGTCCATGCAGGCTGAATGTGAGGTGCATGCGTGCACGAGTAAGTGTGTATGTATGAGGTAAGTATTTTTGTCTCTGTACTGTAGATGTTGCAGAATGCACACTCACATGCACATTGTGCATGTGTCTGTATATGCCATATGTGTGTGTGACTGAATGTGTGCGCACACATGCATGCATGCTGTGTACACACAATGCCCCAGATCTTACCCGGACAGTGTGGACTTGCTGCTTGTCAGAGCAGACCCCCCTGATGCACACGTGTCCCTCCCCACAGCCGGTGCCGTCGGCCCAGGGGAAGTGTCGCGTCTGGCACACCAGCTGGCCGTTGGTCTTCCCCGTGCACCACAGGCGTCCGCACGGTGGCTGCATGAAGGGACAGGGCTTGGAGCCTTCCCCGAAGGCAAGCTCACACTGCCGCTCCAAGCTGTAGGACGTTCCAGGCAGCCCGTTTGGCAGGGCCAGAGGCTTCTGAGGCTGGTCCAGCAAACATTCCCCTGGATGGAAGAGATGGAGAAGTTGAGGCAGGAAGTAAAGTTTGACCTTGAATAGAGGTTAAACCCTACTACTCCAAAAGTAGTTTGGAGAAAGATAAGATAAGATGTACTATATTCATCGCAGATGGGACATTTGGAACGCTACAAGAATGTTGAAATTGTCCATTGGCTGATCTTTTGCTTCCAGTCTCTCCAGTGCCGACACTTAAGGCCCGACTAGGAACCCTAGAACGAGAGGTGAACTTGCGAGCTGGATTTTTGGAACTTGAGTACAATGTACCGTACAGCAGACCCTGGCGCTGCATACTCTACTCGTTGCAGTTACTGTCACGCTGGTGTAGTTCCAGGAACAAGCTCAGAGCAGTAAACTTTTGACAAGCAGGTGCTGGGAAACATGAAAGGCCAAGATCAGAGCGCATCAGAGACTGTAGGGATGTTTTTTATCACTCTGAGGACCTCCCACCCTCATGCCCTTCTGAAGAACACACAGTGCTTGTAGTGGTTTTACACTGAGTAACAGACACCGATTGCTATCTTTTGGCCCTTATTACACCTGTGCTTCTTTGGGAAAATGTAGCACAGCGCAGAAAAAGCTCCTTTTATCATTTTGCTTTAGCCTTTTATTTGACACAGGGGTGTGATAGTGAACTGTTTGCACACAAACGTAATAACATGGTGCAACACTAAAAGAGTAGTTTTTGAGTCTTTTGAAGGTAGATAGATCATGTAGGTTCCATTGTTTGTGTGCAGAAATATACAGTAGAGGTCTGTTCTTTTAAACCGCCCCATAATGTTCACATTCACACCCCAAGGAAGCTTTGTTAGTTGTGCGTTTTTTACAAAAGTAAAATCCCCCTACTGGGTCGGGAAAACAGGATAACGGGCAAGATAGTCTGATGGCTAGGGTATTTGTTTCTGGGTTCAAACACCAATGTCTGCACTCCACCTGTAGGCATGCTTAACCCCTCCCTACCTGCTCACGAAAGAATTACTCTCTTAAGTCGTTTTGTCTGCAAGTGCCTGCTAAAGGACTCAGTAAGACAGGACAAAGACGGTTCACTTCTTCTCGAATGAAGATGAGGCATCAGCAAACTGTTGTTCTATTTACAGTGCGTGACGAGAAACACGGCGCCGTATACTTCCCTGTCCAAACCGCCGTGGAGCCTCTCTCTACAGGACACGACCGCTAATTGGTAACAGACGTCGGGCATATTTTAAATTTAAGTTTTTAGTATGGTTGCGAGGCCACTCATCTTTTGTGGTTTGCCCTCTTTGGCAAAACATGATGCATGCATCCAACAAAATACATTTCCTGCAGGGATCTCTGTCCTTCGCAGACACACGCACACAAACACACATACACGCGCAGACACACACACACGCACACGCACGCAAGCACACCCACCCACCCACACACCCACCCACACACACACACACACACACACACACACACACACTGCAACAGGGGTTATTGAGATGGCATTGAGAAAAATAAATCCTCATTCCTTTGTTTAGCCATCTAATTTCATTAAAATGATTATGGTTCAAAATGGAAGGCAGTCAACTGGGGAAGGAATGGGATAAAGACTTGCAAATAATAGCCCAGAGAATATCAGGTCAACGAGGGTGCATGTCCTGTCACAACTCCCTCCGCGAGCAGCGGGGACAGATACAGCTCTGTGGTGCTATGCAGAACATGTGCTCTTCTAGCGTGATTCACCCAACACCACCACGCCTCATGTTTTTCCCCAGCCTGTCAGAGGGTCTGCATGGAAAAAAGGTCATTAAAGGGCCCGCATTTCACCACCAGGTGTGATGTTGGTTAGCGGTGGGTTAGAGGTAGCCCGGAAGGTTGCTCCTCCTATAGCCAAGTGTCGAGGTGTCCCCCGAGCAAGGCACCTCACCCTAAACTGGTCCCGACGAGCCGGCTGCTTGCCTTGCATAATGGTTGACACCGCCGTCGTCGGTGTATGGATGCGTGTATGGATGGGCGTGAGGCACCTATAGGTGCTTTGAGTGGCCAAAGGTCAGAAAAGCACTATTTAAATGCAGTTTGCGATTTCAAAATCTCCCATTTCGACCATCACCAGCGGGAGAGAGAACGGTGGACAGCGGGAGGGCTCCTTCAGACGGCGGTCATCGCCACACACCTCACCTCTTCCGACGAGCACAACGAGGAGCGTGTCATCTGCGTTATCACCCGAGTCTCATCTGAGCGTGCTCACCGTGCCCGCTGTCCAGGAAGTCGGTGAGGATGGCGGCGCTGCAGGGCGACCAGGGGCTGGTGCGGTTGATCTGGATGAGCGTGGGTGACATCATGTGGTTGTCCTGCAGCTTCCCAAACGCCTCCTCGCACGCCTTCACGTTGTCGTGGAGCATGTTGAGCACGTGACCTGTCCGCCATAAAAAAATAAAAAAATAAATAAATAGAACGACAACAACAACAAAAAAAACACGGTTTGAAGGCGGTGACGTCTTTTCAGTAGCGAAGGGTGCAGAGAAGAAGAGCTAATCTTCTTTTTCCACGGGAAACACCCTTGTCTTGTCTGGGATGGTTCACTGACCGCAATCAGCGACTTGGGTTTAAAAATACCACACAGAAAATGTTTTTTTTTTCTTCAGCTTACCGAGTTCGTGAGCGGTGGTGAAGGCGGAGGGCAGGCCGTCATCCTCTATCACGGAGCAGCTCCTCTTGGGGTCACACATGGTCCCCACGTCGGCCATGCCCAGGGTGTCACAGGTGGAGGCGCCACACAGGTCCTGGTTCAGGGGTACACACAACACACACACAACCCGGTTACCAAGCACGCCAGGCTTTCTCTCTCCGCTCGTGGCTTTTAATAGAAACGTGACGCATGTCGGCCGTACGCGTATGTCCCAACGCTTGGCCGAGGGTTTGACCGACAATGTTTTATTTTTAAAAAGAGTATTTGGAAAACACCTTCTCCCATGAGGTAATGCAACTGCAGTCCCCAATCATAACACCGCCACGCCAAGGCACAGTTTTCCAAATGGCCCGTTCCTCCGACCGCAGAGCTTTTTAAAACGCAATCATAGCTCGTCTCTCCATCTGGCGAGGAGCAGTCCATTGCACCTCCTAATCACAGGCCTCACTGGCTGCTGCTGGAATGACCAGGACGCAGCTACACCCTTCTGCCCGTTCCCTAAACAGACCTGACTCCACATCCAGACTCCCAAACAGACTGCACAGCCCTACACTGGAGACACGTCTGCTGCTGCTGCTGCGATCACATGCTTTGTTTTTGTCATTGTGGAAAACACAATCTCAACACACCATGAAGAGCAAGGAGGACCTAAAGACCTCGTTTGAAAAAAAAAAAAAATACATTATTTAGAGAAGAAACCCGCTTTGCCGGCCAGTGCAAATCTAACCCAGATGTGCACATGTACCCCTGATGACATCTGTGTGTTGGACCATCTATTAAGTTAGAAGGAAAAAAAAAAGAGGCAGAACAAGCAGATTAAATGAAACTGGCGTGTCAATGGGTTCTGTGTGCTGACCTACTTCTCATTCATCTTCCCCATTGGGGACGCTGATATTTCATTAAGACACAGATATACAATGTAAATATACAAGCCACCTCCAAGAATGTATGTCTTTTCATTTGCCCTATGTAACCACCATAATATGTTTGTTTTGAGGGCAATTATAGCACCATGTTATAGTATTAAGTATTAAGAGTTTACAGTATGAGTACGTAAACTTTATAGACTGGGTGGTTACCTACTGGAAGTGGCTGTAAAACAGCAATACCGCATGAAGGTTTACGAAGTTTGGAAACATTTAGGTATGGTCCATTCTTTAAAATCAAAGGGTCTCGCTTGTGTGTTAATAGCTCAACAGACTTGGAAACAGTCACCCATGGGGAACATGTTAATGTTTAGAATGGATCCCTAATCTTTTTGGTCAAAGTCTCCCTGAAAAGTTTGTGTTTCTTGTGCTTTTGTGTGATTGTTTAATTCTAACAACCTCTATCTTATTTTGTATTATGTATTTGTTTAGGCTTGGGCCATATACGTTTCTGTTTTAACACACAACTATACCATCAAAATTCCATGCACCACTTTAAGTAAAGCCTGCATGCACTCACACACACACATATCCCACAACAACCCTAAAAAAGAACAACACACACACACACACAGAGCTCTGTCCAACAAAACCAAACAAAAAAATGACCATAGCGGTCAGACTCTCTGCTCACTTGAACATTCATCTGGCCAGTGGTCACCTGTTTTAACATAGCAAACCACCGCCATGACTCACTGTCTGCAGGACTACTCCAGTGTAGTGACCTGTCTCATGTAAGCTCTCTGTAAAACTGTACCGTTACTCTACCCCCACCAGGTCACCCAGCGCTGGATGAAGAAGAAGAAGAATGTGGCGTGTGTGTGTTGGGGTGGAAGTTGTTCAGGTGGACTACACACACTTGCAGGTATCTCTGACATGCGTGCAAAAAAAAACTTTCACACACACACTTCACCTCCTCCCACACACACACACACACACGCATGCACGCCCACACACACACACACACTCACTCAGTCAGACACACGCTCTGACATGCGTGCAACAAACTTTCACACACCTCACCTCCTCCCACACACACACACACACACTCCCTGCCTCTTCCTCTGGGCTCTTGTTTAACGAGGAGCAGGAGTGGTGTTGGGAGCGGCCACAGCTGGAGGAGGAGGAGGAGGAGGAAGGAGGAGTCGACTGGCCCAGGAGAAGTTCCCCCCTAATGCATCCCCCCGGACAACCAGAGCTTTTCACGTTCACAGCTTCACTCCACGGTTGGCCCCGCAGGGTTCTTCTCCATCTAGTGACGGCCTGTAGCGATTCACAGCAGCAACGTCCTGTTGTCTCTGGCCAGCAGCTGAGCCCTCTTACCTTCAGACAGCCCTGAGACCACGTTTGGCTTGTAATTGTACACGCTTGCATGTTTTAACTCCTTGACTGTGAAAATTGAATAATTGGAGCAGAGTTGTGGTTTGTCGGGAGGGAACGGCTAATCAACTTGTGTTTGTGTTGTTGGGTTATGTACCAAGCCTGCAACATAATCGTAAAAACAAACCCGGGCCAAATTAAACATTCTGTAGTTCAGAGAGTTGAACATTAAACAATGAACGTTAGCAGTGACTTCACTGCTGTGCCTGGATGCAGGCAAGAACATGAGGGTGTTTTCCAACTCTGTAAAACTACCTCCCCTGGGAAGACTCGCTCCACAGCTCTATTCTACTTGGGTCAGAGTCAGTGCTCTGCCAGGAGACCATGGGTTGTGTATGTTATGTGTTACTACAGTTACATGCATTATCTGAGGGTGCAGACAATCAGAGATCTGATGCCAGATTTACTTTGGGTGATCAAACGTTGTTGCATACAGGAAACGTGATCATTGTTGTCATCCAAGTGCATCTCATGAGACAGCATTCGGCAATATGTTGCAGAATACATGACATCACCAACTTGACTTGCATAGGCTACGTCATTACATTGATACTCCAACTCCAGCTAGGCTAACATAACATTACCTTGTCTGGTGAACAGTGTGGCTGTATCCCAGTAGTCAGAATGATAGTTAATAACATTACCTGTCTGGTGAACAGTGTGGCTGTATCCCAGTAGTCAGAATGATAGTTAATAACATTACCTGTCTGGTGAACAGTGTGGCTGTATCCCAGTAGTCAGAATGATAGTTAATAACATTACCTGTCTGGTGAACAGTGTGGCTGTATCCCAGTAGTCAGAATGATAGTTAATAACATTACCTGTCTGGTGAACAGTGTGGCTGTATCCCAGTGGTCAGAATGATAGTTAATAACATTACCTGTCTGGTGAACAGTGTGGCTGTATCCCAGTGGTCAGAATGATAGTTAATAACATTACCTGTCTGGTGAACAGTGTGGCTGTATCCCAGTGGTCAGAATGATAGTTAATAACATTACCTGTCTGGTGAACAGTGTGGCTGTATCCCAGTGGTCAGAATGATAGTTAATAACATTACCTGTCTGGTGAACAGTGGGGCTGTATCCCAGTAGTCACAATGATAGTTAATAACATTACCTGTCTGGTGAACAGTATGGCTGTATCCCAGTAGTCACAATGATAGTTAATAACATTACCTGTCTGGTGAACAGTATGGCTGTATCCCAGTAGTCAGAATGCTTGTCGTTGTTCTTGTTCATCTTTTTCTGCCAAGTGCAGAAGTTCCGCAGGGTCATGGCTGCGTTCCCCGACACCTTGGGTCCCTTGTCGGCCTCGTTGATCACCACGAACTTCACCACCACGACGCTGATGGAGTTGTGAATACTGGGGTGCTTGTAGAGTCTGGCCGCCACCGACATCAAGGTCAACAGGTAGTGTTTCAGGTCGGCCCCGTGGAAGTCTACCATCGACTCGTCCGCGACGACCATCGTCTCCACGTATCGGGGGATGGACGCGAATCGCTTGGATCTGCCGATGCCCTTCAGCGTGGCCTCCGTCGCGTTGTGGTTGGCGTTCAGACGCTTGTATTTCTCTAACGACTGCGCGCCCTCGGGGCTGATGTCGGTGTCCACCGCGCACCTGGACGTGGAGTTCGCCCCTCGCAGGTTGTTGCCGGCGGCTCGGCGCCGTATGCTGTGCGCGCTCTCTGCGTTATTCGCGCTGTCATTTCGCAGCGGACTGATAAAGTATTCCCAACCCTGGTACCCAAACGCGCCGTGCAGACCTCTGCATACGCTCAGCGCGGCGTACGAATATTGGTCCTTGTTGACGTAGCCCGAGTAGAAACACCGGCTGAGTTCAGCTGAGTCAGTGCTCACCGACACCGTGTCTTGCGCAGAGACGGAGGGTGCGAGAAAACTGGAGTCTTGCTGCAAGTCGAGCACTAGCTCCTGCTGGAAGGCGCGTATTTTCACGACACATCTCTCCTCGCCGGTGCCCAAGCCGTTGGCAAACCCCCGCCTCTCGTCGCGCTGTACCCCGAGCCTGACAGGGAACACCACCTCACGCTCAACACCATGGACATCTCTTGAGAAAGCGGCGACATACGCGCAGAGGAGAAATGCTGTCCTGATAAACATGACGATATCTACATTGAATGATTCAGCGAAGAATGCAACCACCAAATAAGACGTGCACAATACGTGTGTTGCTTAATCTCCAGCGATCGTGGTGAGAGTCCGAGTCCAAGATGAGATAGTATTTCCAAGGCACCGTTTTCTAAATCCTTGGTGCTCCAAGTCCTCCCAGTGCAAACTCCTCCTGGCCACGAGCCGTTCCCATCCTCCACCTGCATGTGAGTTAAGCCGATCTGTTGCACTCGTGCATTCTTCTCGTCATGTGTGTGTGTGTAAACTTATGGAAATGTTATCTTCCCCCCCCCCCCCCCACCAATTTGGAGGGGGCCGGCAGTCTTCGGGAACGGTCACTGGACGAGGCACTCGGTTTAGCGCTGGCCACGCGCACACTTTAACCCCTGCTGCTGCCCCACGAGCACGCGCGTTGCGTCGCGCACTTGCCTCTGCTCTCTAGGATGTGCAGCAGAACTGCAAGCCTTCAAACGTCTAATAACAGTTATTGCAGTGCTCCAATACATGTCATTTAAAGGCGTGGATATTGCTATTTTTCCTGTATTGCATTGCATACATTAGGCTACCTCGAGAGGATAAATCTACAAAAAAAATGTCAAAGAGTTTTATTTAAGACCTCTACTTTCTCCATGGGCCCCTGGACCCTCGCTGAGAAAGTAACTGTTTAGTGTCGTTGTTAAACGTGGGCGACATCTAGCGGACAACCAGGGAACAATATATTTGTGTGTGTGATATAGTGATACAAAACAAGTACTCGGGGAATCAATAATTAAGGAGCAAATGCAGAGATGATACATACAAAAAATACATTCAATCAAATATTAATTTGACAAATAACCTACAACCATTGTGTGCGAGAGTGTCCTCGCTCTTGTTCGGTTGTTGCCAGAGCCATGTTGCAACCCGTTGTTATGGACGCAATATGGGTTGCTAGCCGAAGGACCCAAGGTGCGCGCTGGCCGTAGAAAAGCCCGAACAAAACATGTCGATAAAACATTTGCAAAAAAAACATGAACATATAAACTTAAAGATAACTCTTAAGAATATTCCATATAGAAGTGAAACGCCTGCCGTAGTCATATCCGCAATGCTCTTTTCTGAGACCCAGTGTCGTTATTCTAAGACGGCATATGCCATTGCTCACCGAGCATAGTGTGTTAACGACTACTGCTGAGAAGTCAGCTCAGTGTGTGCTGGTGATGATGGTTTACATGTAACAAATAAGCCTTATCGTTTCACAGACAATTGTTAACGGAACCGAGAATACGGAAGACCATGGCAGCTTTAAACCAAACACGGTTCTGCTGAGATCAACAGGTTGAAAAGTGTGTGAAAAGTTCGACCAAACGCGATGAATTCATACCACGTCCTGGAGCTCGTAGGAGAGGGCTCCTTCGGCCGCGTTCACAAGGGGAGAAAACGGTTCAGCGCACAGGTACATATACCAGGGAACTTCATGTATAATGCTATAGTATACAGGCTGCACCTTTGGCATGGACATATTGTTGTGCTTCTTCTTCTTCTTCTTCTTCCTCCGTAGGTGGTGGCTTTGAAGTTCATTCCAAAGGTGGGCCGGTCTGAAAAGGAGCTGCGATGTCTTAAGAGGGAGATTGAAATCATGAGGGGACTTCATCATCCCAACATTGTCCAAATGTTTGACAGCTTTGAGACGGACAAAGAGGCATGTGTTGTTATTATTATTTCATGATTAAATAGTATACATACAAATCTTTGATGTGTGGAAATTGTCTTTGTGCAGAAAAAGTACTAATACTTGTTCAAGTTCATTATAGCGTCGTTTTATGTTATACTTGATTATGGATTACTTTTCAACGATAATGACTATTAACATATGTGTGTGCAATAGGTTGTGGTTGTGACTGAGTATGCAGAGGGAGAGTTATTTCAAATTCTTGAGGATGACGGCCATTTTCCAGAGAACCAGGTATGTAGGCCTACATTTATACTAATATTATATTATTATTATTACACATCCATAAGCCGTACATTTGAATCTTCATTTGGTTCGTTTCTTTCTTTTGAGGTACAAGAGATTGCCTGCCAGCTCGTCTCGGCTCTGTATTATTTACACTCTCATCGAATTCTCCATCGAGACATGAAACCACAAAACATTCTCCTGGGAAAATGTGGGGTGGTGAAACTATGTGATTTTGGGTAGGTCCATTATTGTTTTCTCTATGAATAACCACACACAATAACAAATCTCAGGAAAGGGAATTGCTATTGTTATTGTCTACTCTTTAGTGGCAGGTGCCAATTTCCATACTTAACTATACGCATGAGCTGGCGCTAGTTTGAGAAACAGAAATTGCACAACATGTTTGCATCAGTCCCCGTGGTTTGTGGATTGTATTTCCTAACCCAGTGATTTTCAAACGGTGGGACATAGCAGGGCTACTGGATCCCAGATTATGTCTGCGCTAATTATTTCTGCAGAAATCCAACTGAACTCTGTGAAAACTTCCCCTTTCAGTTTTGCCCGGTCCATGAGTGTCTCCACCTTGGTCCTGACCTCCATCAAGGGAACTCCGCTGTACATGTCCCCGGAGCTGGTGGAGGAGAAGCCCTACGACCACACCGCCGACCTCTGGTCCCTGGGCTGCATTCTCTATGAGCTGCACACTGGGGTGCCCCCCTTCTACACCAACTCCATCTTCCAGCTGGTGCAGCTCATCGTGAGGGACCCCGTGAAGTGGCCTGCGAACTCCATGAGCCCCACCTGCTTGGTACTGCTGCTCCACCTTAGTGTGTTGAGTGTGTGTGTGTGTCTATGAGCATTCAGACCAATGGAATAAGGAGGGCATGAATCTCCTCATATTTTTTCTCATTGTGGTATTCCCCAATGAATGAATGAATGAAGAAAAGCAACAATGTTTGAAGTTTGATGTTTTTAGTGTTGTCTGTCTCACAAACAGCAAATAGACACATATCTTCATTTTCATTGGTGTATTTTTTGCAGAAAAATACTTTAAAATGAATCAAAGAGGTGTCTTGGGAAGTGGTGAGTGAGATTTGTAGAACTGTGTTGTTATTGTTGTCGTGTGACATGCGGGGGTTGTTTTGATGATTTTTGAATACCATTGATGTAAGGCTGTGGAGATAACACCCTAATCACGTCCTTCTAATTGAAACTCCACAGGGCTTTCTCAAAGGTTTGCTGACCAAAGATCCCCAGAAGAGACTGTCATGGCCGGACCTCTTGCACCACCCTTTCGTAGCGGATGGTGTTCTAGGTGAAGCTCTCAAAAGCACCACCAATCTTTACATTAAATCACGTCATGTGTCTGAGATCCACATCTCTGATGTGTTGTTGCAGTCCTGCCAGGCGACAGTGTCTTCAGCCCCCTGACTGTGGCCCCCAGCCCTGACCTGCTGGCCCTCAAGCACCAGCAGGTCAAGGAGAAGTCGGCCGGGTCTGGGAAGAACAGGTTGCTGCGTAAGGTCATGGCACAGAGAGACAACAAGCAGAAAGGCAGAGAGGTAGGACACACTTTTCTGCTCACCAATAGGAGGTTTTCATGGTTGCCCCTGTGTATTTCTTGACCAAACATTGTGGAATAACCAACCTGGGACTGTGGGCCCCGTCCTGGGACCGTTCCCCATCCGAGGTCATCCTGGTGTGGTTTTTCAGGAACCTGGGCCCCGTCCTGGGACTATTGTCCTGGGAACCAAACGCTAATCCTAAAACCAAACCCTAAAAAAACTAATCCTAAAACCAAACCCTAAAACCAAACCCTAACCTAACCCTAAACCCGCACCATAACAAAATATATTGTTATATTGTTATATATTATATACAGTGTATATATATTATATATTTAATGGGGGCGACCCCACATGGGGTCGTGACCCCAATGTTTAGAAGCCACTGTCACTTTAGACATAATGTCAATAATGTATAATGTCAATAATGTAGCATATGCGGTCAGTAATGTGTACTTCGACTGTCAACCGTTTTAGTTTACATTCTGTGATTTCTACAACTTGTGTATAGATATATTTTCATTGTTATTTTAAACGTTGATTCATTCTTATTACGGTCTGTCATATACTTCTGTGCCAAATCTCCCATCTGGGATTAATAAAGTACAGCATATATTATCTTCAAATGTAATTTCCAATGGGAGTTGTGCATACACGCTTTATCAGGGTGAGGGAGAGAGAGCAGGAGAAGACCCTGGGTCAAGGAAGTCCTCTGCAGGCCGGATGCGGCCCCACAACCTCACAGATGCCTCAACCCCCCGGGAACAAGAGAAAGTCCAGGAAGCTGCCAAAATGTTCCTCGACTTGAAGAAACAAGCAAGCGTGACTTCAAAACGCAGGTGTGCCCCTTCATAGATCTTTACAATTACGTATAGTCAATGTGTTGACGTCTGTGGACCCTAACCCCCTATTGCTCAATCAAGTTTTCATCAAACCAGCAAATAAGTACAAGTACAGCAAATACGTATACAATTACAAATACAATCAAACATATTATTTGCAAGCACATATGAAGGTATTGTAGTCGCTAGGGTGTTCGACTCCCTTTTGAAAGGTACAGGGTTCGATCCCCAGTTTCCACAGCTAGAGGCCTAACCCCTGCCTGCTTCTTAATGACATGTATCTGAACTCACTTTAAGCTTTGGATAAAAGCATCTGCTAAATGACTAGACACTAGTGAATAGTACTAAGTAGTTGTTGTGAGGATGATGATGATGATGATGATAAGGGTGTGACCAGGAGAGGAGTTTCAAAAGCCACAGTGGGCATTTATTTACAATAACAAACAAAGTCAACAAAAAGATTGACAAATCTAAAAATAGATTTGTCAAAAGTAAAAAAGAAAACAACTATCTATAAAAAATATCACAATTGAAGTTTTTAGCACTAGTCCTACTTTGACAATAGTTCTGCTTCTCAGTTTCTTTGTCTCTTTTTCTCTGTGTCACCCCAGTGGCCATTTTTAATTCAGCTTATAAAGCTGATGCTCCGCCTTCTCCAATCACATTGTCCAATAGAATCCATGTTCCGTAATTGGCCTGACACTAGTTTCACCTGGAACCCCTTGTGAAGGATGACATCATTAACAACAAACTTCAAAATCCCAAACACTCACACTGTAGCGTTAAGCAAACAAAGTCATAACAATAAGAGACAAATGCACACCTTTTTCTCAACATATTAGTGCTTCATCACAGTAGTGCCAATGGAGCCATTGTATGTCTTGTTCCTCTACAGGGGCCAGATCAGCAGGGACTATGAGCAGGAGTTTCCATCTGTAGAGGTCGGGCCCAGATTTGTGCGGAACTGCAGCGAAGACGTACAGAATCCTTCACCTCGGCAGGTAAGTGGCCCTGACTCATCTTCTGGTAACACACTGTTTATAATACGTACTGAATACGTGTTATATAAGGGTCAGGTAGGTTTCCATACATTAGGGTTCGAACACCTTTCAGCTGGGAGTCAAACACCCTAAGCATGAGACCATCCTGTTATATTCTCATCATAATATTGATCTGTTATTCCTTTGTGAGGATGAGCAGACTGAAGACTATTGGCGGAGGTTGGCCCTAGAAACCGAACCAGACTACCATGTTGTTATTCCTCAACTGAAAAACAAATTACTGGCTTTCAAATCCCAGGTAAGCCTGTAGAAGATAGGTGAGGAGAGGTGTCTGTCATAGTTGGAGCGGTATTTGGATTGATCAATTGATTGATTTTTGTTTAGCTCTTAGATGGGATTCTGGAAGACGCATGGCAGATTCTCCACCCGCTGAGGGTCTTGTCCAAGCTGCTTCTGAACTCAGACCCTGAGAACTTTCATCATGTTGGCCGTGAACTCGGTCTGCCCCATCTGCTCTTTGATTTGACCAGCGTGATGGTGGATAAGCTAGACGTTATTAAGGTAAATATGCTAAACGTCATTCACAGTCAGAGGGGGGGGGGGGATACCATCACAGTGGGATATTGAATGAGATTCATACTAACTATGTTAGTAAAGGACTCTCTCTCTCTACCGTTCCTTGTTAAGGAAGCCTGGATTGAGGGTGTCCTCAGCGAGGTCCTCGCAGGCCTCCTGACGTACTGGGACAGGCATGGTGAATGGGCCCATGCTGAAATCAGGTTCAAGCTTTTTTTGGTGTACTTTTTATTTGACACCTAGATCATTTATTTGTCTTATCTAATGAAAGTACTCCTCTTCATTTGCTGTGTCCTTATTATTTAGTCCTTGTTATTTTATATTATCTATAAAAATTAGCTATTTATTTATGACATTATATTATATTGTTATTTATTATTAGTTATTTTCATGGCATTAACAATGTCTTATTTTCCTATTGATGATGGAGAAAAGCTATAAAAGATCCGGAACGATAATTCCCTGCCCTCTAGTGGTCATAAATCAATTCATGCGACTTGTAAACCAGTTAAAAGCCATACAAATATAGATTATAAAACATAGCATCTGCTCTTTTACTGTAGACTGGAAGAGCTCATGAAGCCTGTTCTAAAGATTCTCAGCAAACCGGCTTCCACTCCTTTGGCAGTAAGCACAACCAAACTATCCATCAAATACGACATATCTAGCACATCTGTCTCATACAGATGGATTAACACCGAAGCGCTGCTGGCTGAATGTGTGTTCCCTCTGTCCGTTCGGTAGCCCGTGGCTGCAGCAGTTCTCTCTATGTTCACACACCATGGAGTTACTGTAGATGTTGACATCGGCACTCTGAGTGACATGCTTAAAAACTCTTCCCTGGACTCCAAGGTGGGCAGCTGACTGTTCTTATATGTGTATACCCCTTCATGTTGTGTTTTTTCCTACCCGTATTCTGACCAATCCCACTCCCCTTCCACTAACAGTGGCATCGATTGGTCGGTTGGTCAACAACTTCTGCTAGATCCTTATCCTGACCAAACTCCCTGTAACATCTCAAACTTTTAACCAAAATGCACCAAATGTATTCCTAATATCTGGTATCTCATAAACTAATATCTAAACACCGTCATTTATGATTATCTAAAATTAACTTAGCCGGCATTTAAATCCTAGAAAGTTTCATCAGAATACAAACAGAAGTGACACTTTTCCCTTCTGCGTCTTCTAGCCACAGGTGTTCCTTCCTCCAGGCTGGGGAATATGTGACGGTCTTCTGTCTCTGCTGCTGCACTCCATCTATGAGGTCAGTGAAGCCGGTACCACTGGGACTGCTAAGCAATGCCTAAAATACGTACCACGTGGGTTCAAATGGCCATGTCATCGTCTGTCCTCCTCTCCCTGGTTCTTGCTCCTAGCATGGAAATGGCTCTCCTTCCTCGTCTCCTAGACAAGAGATCTGGTGTGATCTGTGGAGAACAGTTGGTACCACACTGGAAACATCAGGAAACCCTTATTACTTCTGCTCCACAATGGGTACTGTTGGCCCCCTTCTATTTAAGCTATATTTGAGATATTTTAGGACATATACTGTACATGCGGCCATTTTTCATCAACTCTGTACTCTTTTCTACTTGTTCTTCACCAGGATTGCATTCCTTCCTGTCCGCCATGCTGTGCGTCTTCACCAAGGACCCCGCCCTGTGTCTTCCTCTCTTCTCCGACGGCCAATCAGAATGCATACACGCCTTAGGCCTTGTGCTGCACCGTGACAGGTTGGTGCTCAGCATGTATTATACGTGTGACAGTTGGAATTAGGGAGCAGGCAGCTTTGTTAGGGCGGTGGACTTCCAGCCCAAACGTTCTGGGTTCAAACTCCAATGTCTGTAGTCTAGTAATGTCTAGATTTATAACCCCTACCTACTCATTCACAACATGTATATCTAAAATTAAATTACATAAAAAATGTATCACTTTGAGCAGCTTTGGATAAAAGTGTCTTCTAATTAGTAATTAGTGATTAGTAAATAGTAGTAGGCAAAATAGTAATACATAGTAAATAGTGAATAATAATAAATAGTAAATAGTAAGTGGATATAGTGAATAACAGTAAGTGAGTAAAAGTATCTGCTAAATAGTACTTGGTCACAGTAGTACATAGTAATGGTACATCATTCACCTTCTTGTATACCCAGGTGTTCAGGTGGGACTCCTACAGGAGTCCAGGAGGAGGACCTGGACAACCTGTTGGTCCTGAGCTGCCTCCTGCTGTGCTTCCCCTTCTCCCTGGACCTGTCACCCAGGACCAGGGCCAAGGTCCTGGACCTGTACGACCGCTGTGGGGTGGTCACTGGTCTCCTGCAGGTTAGAGAGCCCCCCCCCCCTTGCACTCCCATCCACACAGACGATGCGACCCTTTATACCTCTCGCTTTACACACAAATGAGCCATCAGTACTGACCAGAGAGTGCTGTACAAATTTGGATGTTGGATTTTATTTACGTTTGTGTTTGAACTTCTGCTAGATGATCCAGACTCGTCCCCCTGCTCTGCTGGAGCTCCCTCTCTCTCTGCTGAGCCGTCTGCTTCTGTGCGACCCGGGCCGCTTTGTCCCGCGCCTCACGACCGCGCCCCAGGCCCCAGACTTCTTCTGCCCAGCCGGTGGCGACGCCCAACAGCCAACGACAACCGCCACCCGTGGAGCTCACACCTCATCCGTACCCAGAACCTCCAGCTCCCTGCTGGGTGCTCTGCTGCAGACCGACGTGCTCTGGGACTCAGCGGCGGACCTCCTGGTCCTGCTGGCCCAGGTGGCACGAGGCCCTCCCGGGGCTCCTCCTGGTCCTCGCCTCCGCTTGGATGCCCCAGTGCTGCACCGGGCCCTGGCTCACCCTCACCAGCAGGTAAGGGCCTCCACCTGCAGCCTGCTGGGGAGCCTGAACCCGTTTGCTCCCGGGGAGCCACCGGCCCTGGGGCCCGGCGTATTCAGAGAGATGACGGGCAGCCTCCGGGATCCGTGCACTCCCGTGCGCAGGACGGCGTGCCGGGCGGTGGGGAACTGGCTGGGCTTCATCGGGGACCATATCCACGAGGGCAGCGGCTGGGTGGAGGAATCGGCGAGGACGGCTCCCCTGCTGTTGTCTCTGATTACCGACCCGGACGCCCTCACCCGGCTCCACAGCTGTGCGGCGCTGGGGAACCTGGGAGCCGTGTACGGCGGCAGCACGTCGGGAGCGGCGGCGGCGGCGGAGGTGGACGTGTTCCGTCTGCTTCTGGCGGCGGCGTGCACGGACCCACACGGTGGAGTGAGACGCGCTGCTGTCGCTACGCTCAGCGTGTACAGCCAGCGGGAGGCGCTGCGGCGGGTGATTAGGACCGGACGTGATTGATGCGATGCCTGTGTGATGATGGTCCATGAATTAATCATTGGTTTCCTACCTCGTCGTTGGATCCAAGGCTTGTTTTTTTGAGGATGTTTTTGCTTTTGTATGAGCGTTTGACTTTGCTTCTTATTGTTGTTACAAGCCACAATATTTATTTCGAAGCATTCGAGATTCGGTGAAGAAGGCAATTTGTTTTTGCAGCATTAAACCGTTTAAAACGTCACAAATGACATAGGGAGGCATAATATGCGGACGACTGCTGAATGACTGCATTTCAGTAAATAGTAACTAAATAATAAGCACTACACACATTACAGGCAGGAACATGTGTACATATGTCAATACAACATACTGAAGAAAAGAATCCCAAACTAACTCTCTTTCTGTTTGTGTTGAAGGTCCTGGTGTCTCTTGACGCTTATGAGAAGGTCCTCCAAGCGTCGCACACTGCACCCCCGCAGCAATGTGACTACAGACGGCTTCTCCAGCATCTCAAGTGACCACTCCCCACCTGGCAGACAAGTGACCACTCCCCACCTGGCAGACAAGTGACCAGTCCCCACCTGGCAGACGTGACGTGGGCAGTACTTCTGAAGTATTTCTGAAATAAACCTTGTTTTGAAAATAAAAGTGTGCACTACTTCATTTGAACATGAAAGGACAAGGCGTTCAGGAAAGGGCGTTATTGAAGCCGGCGTGTATCACGTACAAAACAAAACGTTTCACTCAACCGACCGTGTCTCGATTCGTCGCTGATGGAGCAGCATGCAGTCTAAGTTGGGGTATTTCACTCCCAGACGAAAGGTTCTGGGTTCGAACCCCAATGTCCGCAGTCTGTCTGTAGACATTGTTGTCTAGACTAACCAATCGTCATTTTACATACTGTACATTACATATCTATTACAGGACATGGGCTTGAGTAACATGTATTGCTCCATGGTTACCAGTCTGACAGGTGCCGCCAGCAAAGCCTCTGTGTGTGTGTGTGTGTGTGTGTGTGTGTGTGTGTGTGTGTGTGTGTGTGTGTGTGTGTGTGTGTGTGTGTGTGTGTGTGTGTGTGTGTGTGTGTGTGTGTTTTAGTCAGCCTCTTGCATCATTCTAGGCCTGAAACGAAGCTTTGCTGCTGATGCTGTTGTTTTTTAACAGGCCAAGTTACTTTCAATGACTCGTCTGACAACCACACCACCGCTAACAGGCTTCATGTTACACGGCTGTGAAGTGACTCGTTCACGTGTATACTGATCTGTTTTTTCAGATGTTTCCTGTTTAACAAAATGGCCGTGTGTTATACTGCACATTTGATGGTAAAACACTGATTTTGACTGGTTATTCAGTGAGGTACCAAGTCAGCTAGTTAGTCAGTTAAGTAGTTATACAAATTAATTACTTGGCTAGTAATAGAAAAATATAGACAAATAAATAGTAATATTAGTGTTATGACTAATGGTAGCATAAAAGAAAGATCAATACAGGATATTCAAACTTTGTGGCTGGCTCCTGTAACTGACAGTTTTGTGTTACCCATTATTGCAGTATAACGTTCTGTAATGTTTGACTATATTACAAATATACAGAGATTCATTATCAATAGAATGCATATGAACGACCCTCCCTTTCTCCTCTCATCAATATCTCACTTTGTATATCTGTCTTTCTCTCTCTCTCACACACACACACACACACACACACACACACACACACACACACACACACACACACACACACACACATATGCAC
>OOFB01031957.1:22059-32572 GCA_900323305.1 Trachyrincus murrayi | reverse complement strand
CTTTGCTGGGGTTGTACTGTGTGTGTGTGTGTGTGTGTGTGTGTGTGTGTGTGTGTGTATGTGTGTGTGTGTGTGTGTGTGTGTGTGGGTGGGTGGGGGGGGGGGGTGGGGGGGGGGGGGGGGGGGGGGGGGGGGGGGGGGGGGGGGGGTGTGTAACAGTAGCTTCTGTACAGACTAGCCCAGAGTCCTGTAAAGACTCGATAAGAAGTCCTGGCTCCCGAGCCTCCAAACACACTGCTGTGGAGGGCAGAATGGGGAGATAGCTTGTTGAGGAGGAAGAGAAGAAGAGGAAGAAGAAGGGGGAGGAAGATGGTAGGTTAGAAAAATCCCTGTCCCTGTTTTTTTTGCCTTTTGGCAATTACTCTCGACAAGGCAGTTTCCCCTTTCTGCTGGACTCAAAATCCCACAATCCTTTTAGTCACAGCTGGGATGTGTGAAGCCCTCAAAGGGAGACAATTATATTTACACACACACACACACATGCATACAGAGACACACTTTTTTAAGGTCTTTATCACCGATACTTTGAAACTTTCCTTAATTCTCACTCTAGGCATATGCCAGATTCACCGTCCGCTATGGGGCTTATGATTTTCAAACTCCACTAAATGAGTTCTAGACTAGACTACAGTTTAAATACAGATTTAGGAGGGTGGTGGTGGCAGCGGTAGACTAGATTACTTCGTTGTCACACGCACTACCTGTTTGGTCACAGAGCTCTGTGAGCTGTCGTACTCATTCACTTCACGGCACACAGGAAAAGAAAAGTGAAATCTCAACGATGAAAACACATTCTCACAGAGGCACTTTAATCGTCTAGAATCATCCGTTCTCTGGGAAAAGGTCACATGACCTCAACCCAAAAAACATCGCAAACCTTTTACAGACCTTTCTGAAGTTTGTAAAATGATAAAGAGTTTGTCGGCAGAATGCCCGTCTGACCTGAGATTGTAAAAACGTTGCTGAACACCTTTCTAGCGGTTCAGACGCACCAACAGAAGCCTTCACTCTCTCTGTCTCTCTCTCTCTCTCTCTCTCTCGCTCTTCCCTATCTCTCCCTCTCCCCTCTCTGTCTCTCTCCTTGTCTCTGTCTGTCTCTCTCTCTCTGTCTCTAGCTCTCTCTTTCTCTCTCTGTGTGTCTGTCTTTGTGCACACCATTGGGCGGATGGATGAAGCAGTGATGAAGAGAGAGAACGAGGTTGTTTCCAGTACACGGACATGGTATATGTTTTGACTCTGCCATTGAAGACGTGGAAGCGTATCTTCGTGACACATGAAGCTGTTTCTTTCTCGTTCCTCACACGTTAAGGACAAGGAACAAATAGCACATTTGTTATATACAGGCCTTCGTTAGTCCCCGGGGATGCTGAGGTGAGATACAGATGGAGGCTACTGGACAGAGATGAAATCATTTCGATTGCATTGCAAGCGGGGGGAACTTTTTTTATATCAGGCTGTGGCGGGCATTGTTGAGGCCCAGATATCGTGTGAACCGGCCCGCATTTTAGAAAGCATACTGAAATAAAAACCTGCATGGAGACTTCATTAATAATGGGTCGATGTGAAACGCCGTCGAGGTGGAGCAACCATTTTTATAGATCCGTGTCTCGTACGCAACTCTGTGACACATCCACCTGTTTCTAGCGCCGCAGACTAATGAGGGCTGGGTTTTTTTCCTGACACTTTGCGTGTGAACTTCACAGCGCAGGGTGAGATCATTGCAACGCTGCTCTCAGCTCCCCGGCACCGCTTCTGATGCTCCCTTTAAGCCAGGAGTCTCTCTATGTGGCGTGCGTCTATTATGAACGATCATGTCAACATCTTACGGCCATTTAGTTGGCGATGAGCGACAGGTACGCAAGCATCGGTGGACCCCGATGCGTGTTCCAACTGTCGTCAACTTTTTTTTCATCTTTATTTTTTTTTTATTTTTTACTGTTACTGCAGATCCAAGTCCATGAATTGGTCTCGTAAGATCTTGTATTGAGGGACACGGGTAGTGTTGTGTTTATTCATCCATCGAATCATCTTAGTCTGGTTACAATCAATATTTAAGAACGTATCCTAGTGATGACTTCTTATTAATATTAATTTACTTTCAGCTTTTTCCCTTTTCAGAATTCACCATGAAATATGTTTTTGAGATTTTGCCTGCCAGAAAGGAGAAAGCACAGCTATTTCATGTAGGGATGTTGCTCTATGTTTCATTGAAAGCAATATAGGAAAAGTTTTCCAGCAGTGCAGAGCAGAGTTATAGCTGTGAACTAGGGGTGAAACAGTTCACAAAACTTTATTATTAATGAATTCAACACACTTTGTATACATTCTCCTTGCCCTTCCTCTCTCCAAGGGAAAGGTGTTATGTTAGTTTGCATTTGTATCACCACTGTAGTAGCCAAGATGTGTATTGTGTACATGTATTGTCAATTAACTAGGCTCCCAGTTTAGCCCGTGAGAACCCCCTTTGGTTTTACCTTCAGCATCCTTACATCACACCTAAATAGTTTAGCCCGTGAGAACCCCTCTTTGGTTTGTGTTTCTTTGTGTCCTTTGATGTTTGTGCCAACAATGTGACTATTAAAGTCCTGAACATCCGTTGTCTCATTGAAGATGCTTGGTTAATGCTCCCTGTGTGTCTTCCCATGATCACGCTCAATTAAACCAAACACTTTGCTGTCAAGACGTCCAACTGTCTGTAGTTAGAAGAGAAGGCTTTCCTGACATCATGTCAATGTGTTCTTTTGTTTTGTTGTATAAAGCAGGTATAGCTGGTAAGTAATAGTGTATCGCGGGTCAAGCAGGGTTCTTGAACCCTGTATTCTCTACCACAGAGAAGGGTCTTATATGTGCCGCTATCGCTGCGGTGATGTCTTTTATATTGTGATATTGTACATGTACCGTTTCACCCCTACTGGTGGAACACCCCACAATGGTTCTGAACGCTTGGGGTATTGCTTGTAGGCCACCTACGCGTCCAGCGTGCAACCCTGTTTTTCAGTAGTGGAGTATTTGTATTTGTAGTTGTAAAATTTTGGCCGTGTCGTTTTTATTGTAAGCCATGACAATCGTTCCCATAGTGGTGAAGTTCAGTTTTCTTACATAGACAACCTCTTCTTTTCCAGAGAATTCCTGTCCTAAGAATTTCAATAGAACTGTTATGAATGGAGGGCAGTGTCGTACATGACGAGAGCTTCGTGCCAGGAACTCAGCCAACATTTTTACACCTTTCACCACAGCCTGCCACCTCAGCTGCACATCTGAGACCGGAAAACTGAAAGGTCCATGTTCTACAACCTTGACCCTTTTTCACTGCAACTACAATCGGATGTTTCTCCGGGTATCTTATTTTAACATTTTATTCCACAAAGGATTCCTCGTTCTAAAGTCAGGGGGCGGGATAGTGTGCTGGCTAGGGTGTTGGACTCCTAGCTGAAAGATGCCATGATGCCTCCAACCCCTATACCTGCTCCATAATTACATGTATCGGATTTAACCCTAAGTCACTTTGGATGAAAGTGTCTCCTAAATTATTAAATAGTGGCTTCAATTATGTCTTCAAATTGAGCCTAATATTGTGGTGGTAGGTCTCATCATCTTCTACATTTGATAGGCTACAGGGTAATTCAAGTCTCATTCGTAAAAACACCATTTTCATATTCAGGCTTCTAGGCACCAGTGAGCTCTCAGTATGTGTGGGTTCCAATCCTGTCAGACTTTGGATGAAATGTGTTGAATTATACTTCTGTGTCGAACAGCCGTTATGGGTCTCTGCATTGGTGCTTTCATTTATGGTTCTGCGTCCCGATGTGTTACATTTTTGGAGAGGTACACGTACGATACACCGGCAGCCACTTTTCCACTTTCGGCTATGCCGGTAACACAGACATCACCGGCATACATAACATACCCACCGGCGGCTATTCGACGCAGAAGTAATTAAGCTTAGTGTGGCAGTCCTAGTGGGAAGCCGAAGATAGCTTTCCTACTATAGCAGCACGCTGTCATAGAACAAGCATACTTAGAGACTTCTTTGTGCGTAAAGAATATAATCTGCAGTTACATAAAACAGTTTTAACTGTTATACTGATGAGATCCTATTTCAGTATAGTAAAATCAATATTGGTTTGGGGGTTACACGCTCGCTCTGAGCAATCTATATTTTACGATGTAAAAATCTGCAGTTCCACATCGTACAATATACATCGCTCAGTATGTCTCAGAATGTAGGTGTATATATACCGTAGGTATAGGGGAGAAAATACTATATATGCTGTGATGGTGGAAGGACGAATTCGTGGCCTAAAGAAACAGGCCGTCTCAATGACTCTTTTTATTGGGGCTTTTGGAAGCCAATAGAAGTCTATGGCTCAGAAGGGAAGGCTCTTAATTGCCGTCCACTAGCGTCAGAAACTACTTACTGTTGGCAATAATACAAGAGAAACAACACGCTGGCTTTGTCCTTTACACACGCAGAGAGAAGTTGCATCCTGTAATCAGAGGCAAGGAAGCTAGGTCCCTAGTTATCCTGTCCAACTTTATGTGTTGTCGGTTTGGAGAGGTCAGAGGTTGGAAAAGGTTCCATTCCCCCACAAAAACGCCTTCCAGTGCAGGTAGCTGTCCTAATTAGATGCCTTGAAAAGCAAACAAAAATAATAATTAAATAAAACGGTTCATAGTGAGGGTCAGGATATTTGTGAGAAACCTCCTCAGGGCAGGATGGAAAGTTGTGGATTCATGTGACGGGTAGTTACACTAATTAGGATACGTAAATCCAAAGGTTAACCAAACACCAAATCTGTGGAAGCTGGTTCACCTCAAATCAAAAAAAAAAAAAAAAAAAGGATCAGGAAGTTAAGGCCAGAGTTTCACAGCATGTATTTATCACACATAAATACAGTAGGAGTACTCGAGCCAGACCAGGTGAGAGATCAGGAGAAAGTCCTGTGTGTATGTACTGTGTGTGTGTATGTACTGTGTGTGTGTGTGTGTGTGTGTGTGTGTGTGTGTGTGTGTGTGTGTGTGTGTGTGTCTGTGTGCGCTGGTGCATGTCTGTCTGTGTGTCTGTGTGTCTGTGTGTCTGTGTGTGTGTGTGTGTGCGCTGGTGCATGTCTGTCTGTGTCTGTCTGTGTGTGTGTGTGTGTGTGTGTGTGTGTGTGTGTGTGTGTGTGTGTGTGTGTGTGTGTGTGTGTTCTCACAGTCCGTTGCCTTAATACGGACATTCCGCCCCGTGCATCGATTTTTATCTCTCCCCCAAATTGAGTCCATCTCTTCCCACCCACTTATCTGGAACTGCCTGTGTTTGCCTGCCTTTCAGACTGTGAAATGAAGAGTGGTAATTTCTCCTGCTTCTCTCTGTATGTTAATGAAGCGCTAATCTGTTCCTGAGCGGACGCCTTAATGAGGGCGATGCTCCCCGCGCTAAGCCGGCTGGCTCCCGTCAAGCAGCCATTATGGAAATGCCTCGGCACCGTCCTGGGACCCGGGGATGAAAATCGACGCCTTATTTCCACCGTTACAGCCTCCTTCTCCATCCTTAACAAGGCTCCCTGCGTGCTCCTCTAGGGGGGGGGAGGGGGGGAGGGATGCGGGCGGCAGATATAAACAAACATTGTAATGACAAGCACGGGGCGAGGCTCCGAATGCTTCCAGGTCCGCTTGTTTTGATACATGCCGAAGCGTTGGGTGGGGCGTAAATAGGCCACCCAGGACAGGTTGTCGGTGATATGGAACGTCGCGTGTGCCAAGCATCGCCAGATTTCCTCCTCTCAGATGTACAGCCAAGTCGCTCTCTTTGTTATTGTTATTAACCACCATTGTGGCGGCGTTATTAATTTGTTTCTCAGGTACCCGGCCTGTATATATATATCTCATGGTCCGTTGGGGCGTCGGCATGCGCCGTCTGACTCTCACTCGGGTGGAGTAAATTGAATTAACTTGGATTAATTACACTGTTTTCCGCCAAATTAGCACGTTCCATTCAGTGTGTCATATCTCCCACTTCACAGCGGCCGCCGACGATGCTAGGCGCAGTGCTTCTTAGGCGCTTGTATCGAGAAACACCCAAACCAGATTAAAACCGGGAACAGATGCTGCTCAGAGCTGTACGACGTCTCGAAGACGGCCATCAAAGGATATTATCGCCTTATACTTTCTGCGTGTATCTAGGCCAGACCAGCCCCTGTCACTCCCACAGACCACATATCATGGGGTGCTGTCTCTCTTTTTCTCCCCTGGAAGACAAATGGCACCTAGGGAGAAAAAGAAGGGAAACACTCCCGCTGGTTGTTCTCACTCTGTTCACTGTTGTATCTATATTCTATATTTCCATAGTCTATGTTTTGTTTTTTCGTTCGTCCTCAGTATAGGCTAGTGCTTTTCAAATACTGTCGTCTTGTCAACTCGTCAAAACATGTTCCCTCCCGGACCAGCGTTCACTTCCCCTGATATCACTATATATATGGATCAGTCATCCGCTGTTCAGATTCAGACGGCATTCAGCTCCCTGTATTATTTAAGACATCCTTACATCAGTCCGCAAGTAGGTCGGCTTTCATCGTCCGAAGTAAAAAAAAAACAAGAATGTCACAAGTGAGAATCAAAGCGGCTACAAGGGACTAGGATACGGTGCAGATGTCTACAAAATGTTTTTATCTGAATTCATTCCTGAGCAAGTGATGATGATGATGATGATGATGATGGTGATGAAAAGATGTGGGCGAGTCTTGTGAGGCTACGCTCGACTATAAACACCTTCTGGAAGCCTTTTTTTTTTTCTTGTATCGGTGAAGGGCAGTGGAAAACGCGTGTCAACTGAAGATTGTGGAGGTAGGGGGAGTGGAGCGGCTGGTCTGACCTTGACCAGGTGTGATGTCTCTATCCGGTCCTTTCATCATCTGGAGAGAATTTATATGAAATTCAGAGCCTTCCATATACAGTATGTGTTACGGACTCTGAAGGTTTATTATGCAGCATGATAGATGTATGGAACATCAAAGTGAAATGTGAAAAATAGTAAAACAAAACTCCTTTTTATATGGCCTATATCCATTGCATTGCAATAAACTAATAATTACTTATGGCATCTAAACCCGAGATGGTATGTGACGTATTATGAAAATTCATTTAGGTGATATTTTGTAATGGGGGATAGGATGGAACTATAAAACTATTGTTTCCAGATCTAGGGAATAATAACACGAATACAGTCGGCCCTTATATAATACAATACACCAGTGGTGTGTTCTCGAAGCGACACTTTATTCATGAGCTATGTCAATAACCACTTTGACTGTAAACGTATACTTCTATTGGTTTGAACCGTATTATCCTAAGAGGCCGGTGAGGGACCAGAGAACCCCCTCACCCCCCCCCCCCCCCCCCCCCCCCCCCCCGGCCCGAGCGCTAGCAGATGACTCAGGAAGGCCTACGCTGGGATAGCAGGCTGATCACTTCCATACGGGCGCGTACTCTCTGTCAACCACAGAAGGACGTGGGGGTTACCGCACTGCCGTACCCGGGAGAGGAAGGGTCCCACATCGTTTCATAACGTCTTCTCACAACTTCCTTAATGAAAGACAGAGGAGCCAAGAGGACGGTAAAGAGTTCACAGACATTTCTACTCGACGCTTGAAAGCAGAAGAGCTACTCAACGCCCCCACCCCCCCCCCCCCCCCCCGTTCCCTCGAAAGATGTTGTGCACGAGCGAGTGTCTGGCGTTACGCTTGTGAACAGCAGCGTCGCATGTATGCATGCGTGCGGCTGTTGTGGGCTGGAGTGTGCGAGTGTGAGTCGCTGGGCCGTGAGGGGCCGATGCAGATGCGGTGGTTGTGGCGTATCTCCCCCCCCTACACCACCACCCGACCAGTCCTCATCGTTTAGCTTAGCAAAGCCACCGCGGAGGAGCGCAGATGTCAGACATGTCTCGGATAGGATGGGGACCTCAGGCACGCTACACAATGGTAACATGAAGCACGTGTGTTACTGTACGCCAGTACCACTTCTATCTTGGGTGGAAGACACCATTGACTTATCGTTTACCTTTCCACCTTGTTATTCCATATCCAAATCCAACATGCCTAACTTGTTTTGTGTGTCTGACGACTTGTCTACACCGGGTGCCATTTTAACCAATAATATCAACCTGTATCCTCTCCTGTATCATATAAAGTTTGCAATCAGCTAGCACGCAGCTGGCTAACGTGTTTTGGCACGAATACATCAGATTCCACCTACTTCTTGTCCTGCGCTAATTACTTGTTTTATTAGAAAATGCGTCATATTACTATACGTGATATAGGATCTCTGGATGCCAAATTATTTCGTCTTTAAGTAAGGAGCATATAGGGTTTCTAATGGAGGTGTGCTACAGGTGTGCTGCATGCTAGCCAATTGTAGATCAATTGATTTTTACTTAAACCCCTTCAGTTGTTCGTTTGATGAGCAGAACCCTTTAAACAATGTTTATTACATAGATTAATTTGTTTCTAACTACTCTACGTTGTTCTAGTTCAGTCGTCAGTCACAACTCAATCACACAGTTATCTTGTGTGTGTGTGTGTGTGTGTGTACACGCATGAAGAATGGGAAGTATAGTTGGGTGAATGGGGACATGCCACTCCTCAACAACTGATCTCACTGTTTGACAGCACAGAGAGATTCTTTATGTGTCGGTTATTTCATTAACTTCAGGAAACCTAATGACCTGACAAATAACCTCAATGGAAGGACATTTTTTTTCTCACACACCCTTAACAAAGACTTGTCATGTCTCTGTTCGCCCTGTCTTTCTCTGTCCTACGGCGAGATGGAAAAAAGAGCCGTCTATCACAAAGTCACAAGTCGGCAGACTAAATACCCCAAGCATTCCTCGTAATGCACCAATATGTGTAGTGTGCCAGCGCACGTGTACACAAAGTAGCCCCGCTCATCTTATCATGATAAAATGAAGGAGATGAATTCCCAGATGTTTGCTTAAATGAGCACCGTGTGACATACCCTCGTAGTGTGCCTCTAGCCGTTTACGCTGGCAGTAAGCAGTGTTTAAAGACCCGGTGTACTTTGGTAGACGACAAACTTTTCCTGTGAATGCCCCCCTGTGAACCTAAACAAACATCCAATAAGTGCCAACACAACCTTTTCCTTCCTACTATTCTAGCTATCCTTACCCTGACTGCTATTGGTCCAATTATCTCAGTTGTTTGCTTTCCTAAAATGCTGTAAAATTAGTGTGAAGTATGAGCTCTAGTTGGTATTCCAAGGACAACAAATGTGCGAAGCTATTAATTTCACATTCAAACAGTTTATTTTTTCAGGTTCTTTTTTTTGGGCATTAAAAGAAGTATTTAAAGATAGACATTTCCAAAGCCCATCTGTTAAGGGAACACCACAACTGATAACTGTAGCACTCGCTGTCTCTGCAGCCAGGACATGCTGAAGTGTAAATGATAAAGCAGCTGTTGTTCTTCGAAGCACATTAAATATACATCAACTCCAATGGCAACTTCCTTCGTCAAACGGTTTATGCTAGTTGTGCTAATAGCGTTTACAAAGACAGTCGTTTACGCAGCAAGGTACGTTTATGCGAACGATGCAAGGAGCAAAGAGCGTGGCTAATTCGCACACACCCTGAACCGTATGCATTTGACTGCTAAGTGTATCCCGACTTCTACATAATTTAAATCAGAACGAGTTCCTCTGCGTGTTTTTCCGTCGATGCAATGAGTTTCCATTTCCAGCATTTATTTTTTAATGATTATTTTTTAAACGTATGGAAAAAAATCGAATGTACCTAATGGTATGTACCTACGGTATATGTATGTGTTTGTTCTATAGCGTTGAAAATCAGACCCGTACGGGACGGGTCTTATTTTCAAGACCCGCCCCTGCCACGCCCCTGCCACGCCCCCTGCGGCGTGCAATACCGTACCTGCCCCGCCACCCGCACATATGGCCAATTAGTTCCGCAACCCGACCCCACCCTTCGACACAAGATCCGCGGCCCGACCCGAAACCGCATAACCCATAATAACCATGTGCAGTGGAAGCAACTCATAGTGATCACGTTTCAGTGATCAACCGCGTATTTCGCTGAAAAAAAAAGCGTGGGATGGAATCCTTTCAAGCACCGTTTGAATAATTCGGTTAGGCTTATTCAAGTACGTGTAAAGGGATCATTTTGGGCCATTTCACACATGTGAAATTAAGATAATATATTTTAAAACGAAGGTAATTCAGGAGATACAATTTAAATGAATATTTTGTGCTTATTCTCATAGTGTCGAGCAGCACACCTCCACAGTTAACACACCTGATTCAAGTGGCTCTCATATTCCAGAGAGAGAGAGAGAGAGAGAGAGAGAGAGAGAGAGAGAGAGAGAGAGAGAGAGAGAGAGAGAGAGAGAGAGATGGGGTGAGGGGGTGATCGAGTAGAAAGGGGGGGGTATAGTCAGAGTGTGTGTTGATTGTATTGAGAGAGTGTGTGTTGGTGTTTATGTGTGTGTGTGTGTGTGTGTGT